>JACXGI010020383.1:0-11168 GCA_016801175.1 Esox masquinongy | reverse complement strand
TGCCGACACATCTTTCTAGCTAGTTTACACGCTGATGCTATGTTCTGCTTCGTAACCTCTGACTGTTTCATCCTAACGTCGTTGGTGCCAACGTGAATAACAATATCTCTGTACTCTCTATACTTGCCAGTTTTGGACTTTGCTAGCACCAACCCCAGATTTGCGGCTACGTCGGTGGCTCTGCCCCCCGGTAAACAGTATACAATCGCCGGCTGATTCTTTAGTCTAATACTGCGGGTAATGGAATCGCCGATAACTAACGTTTTCAGTTTTTCCGGGCCACCGGTAGAAAATGCCTGCCGATCATTCCCCTCCGAAGACGGCTCAATAATCAACTCAGATCCAGAAGTAAATATATCCTCACTACAGCTAAAAGAGCACAAGGGACACTGGGGTGAAGCTACTCATGCACTGACTCTACAGTCTCACACGAACCCTGCATCTAGTCAATGTTTTGCAACTAGGCGGACTCTAACGTTGGGTGAAACGTGTTGGATTGTAGCTGTTGCGTATCGTGGTTAAATAATAGAGAACCCGTTCAAATCATAGGAGAGATATTTCAATAATTTATTGTAAAAAATATATAATGATATTCCATTATATATCAGTTGCTCACCGGTATATACATGATTGGCATGTCTACTTAGAACAGTGCATTAGTTCCCATCCCAGAGACCACTCTGGCACAAGAAACCCCGATACCTATGATCAATCACACATTCCTGAGGTTGGCAGAGCATGACCTACAGAGAGAGAATCTAGACACAGATGTTCTGTTGTTCCTCAATATCTAGACACATTTAACGTGTAATGTATGGAATATTAAACATGCCAATACTCCTTGCACTTGTGTCACAAAATCTGTGGTCGTTTATTGAGAGCCATGGTCGCAAGTCTGACGCTCAAATCTGTAATGACGTTTTGCTAGCTTGTACATTTAGGTACGTGCTCGCAAGCTTATCTTCGAAAGTTTGTACATTTAGTTTGTGCTTGCAAGCAATATTTGACAAGCTTGTACAATGAAGTTTGAACACATTTTACAAACTTGCAATTCTGTAACCAAACATTTGTATAAATTCAACTCGAACATCAAGCATATTTTATTTTCAGATTTATATAAGACCCTTTACCGCGACAAGGTTTTTGCTGTGAGGCTAAAATGCACGCGTGGATCAGTCTTTACGCGCTCTTGGAATTCTGACACATTTAAGACGTGGACAAGTTCCGTAGTAAGTGAAAATTCATTCCGCAAGCAAGAGAGGGGTGGGTCTTCTACTCTTGACCAATCAGTTTCACATTTGCATTTCTACAACCAATACCATTGGTCGGATAAGTCAATCAATCTAAAGGAAATGTATTTCCTGAAGACGATTAGTTTTCCGCAGTTGTGGAAAGTTTAATGCTGTGCGCTGCTCTTCTATGAGCTGTTAGTTTCTGGCTGTGCGCTGCTCTTCTATGAGCTGTTAGTTTCTGACTGAGTTACATAAATAAATTATCTAAAATATTTATGTCATGTATTTTGTCTAAATATTTACCTTGTTGTGTCTTATTCTTGTGCGCACGCTCAATACTCAAAGCAGCAACGGTTGCCTTGTAAGCCAACATTTATTACCAAAAATGTTTTTGGTAGGGCGATAATTCTATTCGACTTTTCACTGTTTTCAAACAGGGTCTGTGACCATTTTATCCAGTTTTACTTTTGATTTGCCACTTTACGTTCAAAGCTTGTCAATTTAAAAGAAAATTGATGGAGTTCATTGCCGCGCACCCATCAAAGCTCAGCCTCTACTTGATCATTTTGTGTTCTGTAGGCCTACTTGTCTGTAATAATGCAAGCAAACCCATAAAATTGCTCTTTTGTGTTTTGTTTGCTTGGTGCCACTGCCACTAATGCATCCATTAGTAACTACAACAAATCTCACTAAGTAAACACCTCGTTCGTATTTACCTCACTTATATAACTTAACAATAATATTAAGACACATTTACCAGACAAAATTACTGTTTCCATTCATTTCATTTTGACAAGCTAATTCTATATCTTCCCGGTATCGAATTACTTGAAACATTATACAGTTTAATGCTGGCCACAGATCTAAATAGTTAATTCCACATGCATGGTTTTCAATAAGTAAGGTTCAAATCATTTACCGTTATGACAACAGAAACTATGTAAAAAAAAGTAGGTTATACATTTTACAGTACATTACTAGCCACGGATTTCAATAGCTAGCTTCATAACCTAGTAAAAATAAGGACAAAATTCCCACTGTTTGTTTTGCAAGAAGCAAGGCAATTAACTTACTTACAGGGTTGGGTAGGTTACTTTTTAAATGTAATCAGTTACAGTTACAAGTTACCTGTCCACATTTGTAATCAGTAACGTAACTTTTAGATTACTCAAAATCAGTAACGTAATCTGATTACTTTGAATTATTTTTAGATTACTTTCATATTAAAAGGCATTAGAAAACAAATAGGAATAGCCTATAACCAGTTGAACACCCTTTGCGGGATCAGTCAGTGTAGGAGTTTACATAGCACGGAATTTGCATTTTAACTTTTGGGTTTTGTACAGCGCCTTTGGAAAGGGTTTCTAAACCATTGCCTTCTACTTCAATATGATTGGGCTACATCTCTACATTACACGCTAAAGGTCTGTCAGATATTCAGTCGTTCCAATTAATCCAATAACCCTTGATCTTCCAGAATCTGGTTGTTTATCTGAAAATAACCCAAAATCGAAGGATGTGTCAATCTTTTCTGTTTGTTTTATTCATGTTTCTAAGTGCTTCAAAACACTGTTGAAAAATAAATGGCAATTTCTCAAAAAGGGTATTGACATTATTGTATATAAAAATCAAGATATCCGTAGCTTTTCGCGCGTACATTAACACAGTAGTCTGATGTTTTGCTCCACAACCACCAACATTGTGGAAACGTTGCAGAAACCCCAGGCACACGAACGCACGTTTGCAATCGTGAACACCCGCACACAAATACGTTTTACCCGCGCGAACATAACAAGATTATTAGGGCCACCAGCAATTGATTTTCAAATCGCAAGTTATAGAAATAAACTGTGATTATACACCTGCACTCTTAGTTTAAAGTCAATGTCGTCAGCAGCCACTGATAACCAATGGATGGAATATTTTGAGATACAAATCAAGCATAATCACATGGCCTACCAGTATGGACGGAGTTGAGGTGGTTGCGTCAAATGCATATCATCATCCTTCATCAGAGTGCTTCCCAACACACATTTTCTCCTTAAATATCGTGATTAATTCCATATAATGTTTTATCTTGAAGGCTACCCATGTTACAGTTATCTAACAAATAGTTGCCTAATCTTCAAAAACATTTCCTGTCTGAGTTTTTCAGTGCAGCTCTTCTCGGCTGTGTTGTTTGGTGCATTGGACAAATAAACCTTGAAACTTGAACTATATAACATATAACATGAGGTAGGCCTATCATTGTTCTGAGAAAGATGCGTCGAGTATAACTACAGGTGCTGGTCATATAATTAGAATATCATCAAAAAGTTGATTTATTTCAGTAATTCCATTCAAAAAGTGAAACTTGGATATTATATTCATTCATTACACACAGACTGATATATTTCAAATGTTTATTTAATTTAATTGTGATGATTAAAACTGACAACTAATGAAAATCCCAAATTCAGTATTTCAGAAAATTAGAATATTACTTAAGACCAATACAAAAAAAGGATTTTTAGAAATGTTGCCCAACTGAAAAGTATGAACATGAAAAGTATGAGCATGTACACCACTCAATACTTAGTTGGGGCTCCTTTTGCCTGAATTACTGCAGCAATGCGGCATGGCATGGAGTCGATCAGTCTGTGGCACTGCTCAGGTGTTATGAGAGCTCAGGTTGCTATGATAGTGGCCTTCAGCTCTTCTCCATTGTTTGGTCTGGCGTATCACATCTTCCTCTTCACAATACCCCGGCAATATATGACCAGCACCTGTAAATCACCTTTAAATGAGTCGGCTAATATAGATACACACTGTTTCACCAATTAAACTAGCGCTTCATCAGCCATTAAACTGCTTGTGCGCATCCACGTTTTCGCGCATGATGATCACACACAACTGAGGCGCTCAATTGTAATTTTGGTTCAAATAACGATGTTTTTAAAACATTAAATAAAAAAAAACCAAGCATGCAGCCTGTCATAATTATTTTGCGCACCTATTATTTTTCAATTGAAGTAATCCAAAAGTAATCTTATTTTTTTTCAAAAGTATCTGTAATCAGATTACAATATTTTAGTTGGTAACGTAACGGATTACAGTTACTGTTTTTTTTGTAATTACTTGTAATCCTTTACTCCCCAACTCTGCTTACTTATTACTTATTTGCAGCTTTGGTCCTGTTAAACTGTTGTGGTCCAAATGCAATTAGTAATTACAATTTTCAATCTATATTTGAAAGCATTTAAACAAGCAGGAATATCCCAATAATATCCAGTATAGTTGGACGAGAAGGCTTGGCTCGCAACCGGCATTCCAATTCATCACTAAGGTATTCAACGGGGTTGAGGTCAGGGCTCTGCCCAGACCGCTTGAGTTCCTCCACACTAACCACATCTAACCATATCTTTATGGATCCCGCTTTATAGACCCTGCTGTGTTACCACAAAGTTGGAAGCACCCAATTGTCTAAAAGGTCTTTGTATCCCGTAGCATTAAGATGACCCTTCACTGGAACTAAGGGGTCTAGTCCAAACCCTGAAAGAAAGCCCCAGACCATTATCGCTTCTCCACTAAACTTTACAGGAGGCACTATGCATTCCGGTAGGTAGCGTTCTCCTGGCATCTGCCACACCCAGATTCGTCCATCAGACTGCCAGATAGTGAAGCATGATTCATCACTCCAGAGAACATTCCACTGCTTTACACCACCCCAGCCAATGCTTGGCATTGTGCATGTTGATATGAGGCTTGCGTACAGCTGCTCGCCCATGGAAACCCATTTCATGAAGCTCCTGACACACAGTTCTTGTACTCATGTTGCTTTCAGAGCCAGTTTGAAACTCTTTGGTGAGCGATGATAACAAAATCAGATGATAGGCGATTTTTACACGGTACACGCTTCAGCACTTGGCCGCCCTGCTCTGTGAGTTTGCATGGTCCACCATTTTGTGGCTGGGTTGTTGTTGCTCCTAGACGCTTCCACTTCACACCACTTACAGTTGATTGGGGCAGATCTAGTAGGGCAGAAATTTCACAAACTTTCTTGTGGCAAAGGTGGCATCCGATGACAGCGCCACATTTAAAGTCACTGAACTCTTCAGTATGATCCATTGTACTGCCAGTGTTCATCTATGTAGATTTCATGGCTATGTGCTGGATTTTATGCACCTGTGAGCAATGGGTGTGGTTGAAACACATGAACTCAGTAATTAGTAGGGGTGTCCAACAACTTTTGGTTATCTAAGGTATAAGCTTAATAAAAAAATCACATTTAATGTGGATAGAATCCCAGAGGATAGAATTTAGAAGTATTAATTGAAACATTCGTTATACAGCTACCAAGCAACCTGGAAGCCTTCACATCACAGTTGAACTCAATGACTTATATCTCACTGATATTAATTGTGAAATACATGGGGTATGGTAGTTCAAAAGCACATAGCACAAAGCAATTATCATGCAGCTTTGATCTCAATGCTGATTGTAGATATGGAAAACCGAAAGTCACTGAAGAGTAATTTATTATTTAAGGGTGACATTGATGGATTTAAAGGCTTCATTTTAATTAACTGCAATCAGAAAAGAGGGCAAAGACGTTAAGATCAAAGGTAAAATTATGTAACACAGGCATTCTTCTTGTTGCTTCTAACGATAATTGTCACATTTGGGTATATGTTTTGGTTTTGGTGAAATCACAATACATGTTCTAATAACTGACTATATTAATAATATTACTACAGAGCAGTAATACAAATGATGTTCCCTACTCACCCAGGCTCAGACAGGACAGGGTGCAGGATGACTTGGGGTGCCCTGCTGGGGGCCTCTGGGACTGGGGAGACGTCTGGAGAAGAAAGGTAGAGTTCCTAATACATCGGCCTTACACCAGAGTAATTACAGTGTACTAACCTGCTAATAACCCAGTTCTATGCTGAAACACTGTACATTACCATCAACAACTAGACCTCAACACAGTTCAATTCAAATGACTTGGCATGATGTATGTACAATGCAATAATAAATTCATGACAATCTGGTAAGCTCATGTTATATTATTATTAGATTTAACTTAAAACATTACTTTAGTTTTGTTTATTTTATATGCATCACAGCTAAAAGCTTGGGTAAACAAAAATATATCATTTATTATATACAAAAAACAAATACATAAATCAATGAATTGCAACAGGAACTCGAAGGGATGATGGATGCTGATGATCAGGGAGACGCAGATAGGATGTCATTGGGAGCGATTTTATTAGCAGGCGGAAGGGATAAACATTAGCAGCTGTTAACAGCAGTGGTCTCATGACACAACTCAGGACCAGTCCTGTACAGCACCACTACTTCCCAGACTCTTCTACATGTTCCCGTCATTCCCTGTCCCATATGTTTTCCAGGGAGAGATTGGCAGCAACAGGCCTTTTCTATTCCATTGAACAGCCATGAGAACAAGTTGCAAAGGTTCCAAATTAAGGGACTAAAAACGATGACAGCCTTCGAGCGGAAAAAGGAAAAAAAAGGCTAAGGGTTTAGAAGCTGTCAAGGAGGAGAACAGAATAATCAAATTGCAACATCAAAAAGATTCTCCTGTCCTCCATCGGTCTGGTGCGGTGCATTATGGGTAGGCGTAATGATCGACTGAGAGGCCCTTACCTGGGAAGATGAACTGCTGCTTGTATTTGAAGTAAGAAGAGGCTACAGAAAGGGAGAAAAGGAGGAGGGAGAGTGGGTCAGGGTGGTAGAGCAGACCCATTCTATAACTGACAATCAGCACAGAGCTGGGTTAGTTCATTCAGGGGTGGAAATGGCAAGAATTACATTCTTTCCTAGAGCAGAGATACAGGACAGACAGATCTGAACATCAAAGAGCACTAGATTGATGATTTCTATCAAATAATCCCATACCTGTTAAATTGAACTGTTTCTGTTGCCGTGCCGACTGTGGGGAGGGATGCATTGGGGAGGGAGGTGTGGCACTGGAGGGGAGGGGAGGAGCGGGGGAGGAGGGGGTGGAGGAGGTGGTGGAGGAGGGGTTACTACTAGAGTCTGGCTGGTATGGGACGGGGATGTGATCCTAAGGACAAACAGGGAGAGAGGGGAGAGAGACGGGGAAGAGAAGCAAGGAAGAGTGAGACAGGGGAAAGGACAAAAAGGAGAGATAGAGACAGGGAGATCGAGAGAGAGAGGGAGTGTGAGACAGGGAAAGTGAGTTAGAAAGAGGGGAAGAGAGAGTGAATCAACTTCAAGGCATTCAATTAATACAGAGCCACAGGTTATTTAGAAAGTCTTGAAACTGTGAAACCAAACTAATTGAATTTCCGTAGACTTGTCAGTTAACTTGCCGTTTACAGTCAAGAGTTCTTGGTGCCCCGCATCATTAGTTTATTAGAACAGTGATAGACAGACAGCTTGTCCCCCTGAGAGTCACACACCCCCCTCTCTCATTCTGCATCTAGTAACCTCAGGCTCCATTGCTCCCTTGAATCTACCTTGCTGCCTGCTAATTAAATAGACTAGTATTATAGTGTGTCTCTATGGTCTAGAGAGGCTGGAACGGAGATAGTATCATAGTGTGCCTCTATGACCTGGAGGCTAGAATGGACACAGTATTATAATGTGCCTCTCTGACCTGGAGGCTAGAACGGATACAGTACTATAGTGTGTCTCTATGACCTAGAGGCTAAAATGGACACAGTATTATAGTGTCTCAGTGGTCTAGAGAGGCACAAACGGAGAGAGCAGAGCAAAGAAATACACCACCAAGAGCCATTCCATCAGTTTTTCTGGGCAGGGTGTGTGGGGTTAGCGGGGAAGCCAATCAGAAGTTTCGCTACAACCTCTGCGTTGCAGTGGTACTAAAGCCCTGTTTTTACTGGCACTTCCATTTTGTCAGAATTAGGGCAACCCGGCCCGGTATAGCCCACTTTGAATACTGGTGCCTGTCCTTTTAGAATTTGGGATGGTGCTCTGTTACTATGTAACCATAGGCTGAATGCTGACACATTAGCATTTCTTTATATGGTTAGCAAACTCATGTACAGGTGAAACCGACATCAACGTGCTGCTGCTAACAATTTATTTGCCTCCACTGACAGTGTACCTGGCCCTATACTGGGGGCAAACTTGCTGTCCTCTGCTTTGCAAGACAAGTTACAGCCGTCCTTGGAAATGTTCCAACCGCTATACAAAGGTAGCAATTGTACAGTCACATCATCAACATTTCTAGCTAGCTGTGTATTGAGATTATGGTACGTTCTTATCTCCATAATACAAGCAGTACGGCAATAGTCAGAAATGACACTCATGACAAAAATTGCTGCCACTACACAAACTTTTAGTCAGCACACAAATGTAAGTGACATTACTAAAACTCAGTCATTATTCTTTTTTTTGGAGGCAGTGGAAATGTAATTTGAGCCATCCCAATAATGACTTTGAAGTGACAATGAAAATTACGCTTAAAAGAATACCAGAGTACAAATAATTTTTTTTAAAAGTAAGAAGAGTCTTGGTTATCTGTTTCTTTTTTCTACCAGGTTAGAAGTATTTCTCTTTTCAGACATACTCATTCACAAGGTAACACCTGGCTGTGCACCTGTCATTGAACAGTGTTGCTATGACGCAAGTCCATACAGATACTGCTGCTTAAGATAGGAGAGAGGGGAGAGATATGCTGGCTTGAGTCTAAGAGATAAAAGCTCTATTATGGTGCACGGTATAAATAAGTGGCCTTGGTTACACTCGCCTATTACGGAGTGATCTCACACATAACAGGCCAGGACACACATCACGCTCATTTACTGGTTGTGTTGATGTGGTTGACTGACGGAGGTCTTATCTTAAAGCACTAATTGTCACAGTGAAATAAACAAGTTGGGTCCACACAAACTACATGTATTTAACTTCCATATTCAAATGTTTCCTTGTCAGTCCAGCACGCACACATTGTCAATCCAGACAATATAAATATAACAATTTAGCGTAATGTTGTGTTGTATTGTCCTCAAATCCTTAATCAGTCATTAATTGTTGCCATGGGAAATGGCAGTTATAGTGCTTCCCTTGCCTCACGGCAGAATTTGGCATGCTTCCCTCTCAACTGAGTAAAATACTAGACAGTGCCAATTTAAGTCTTTTCTAATATCGGCAATTATCCGACTACTACTTGTTCCGGAGAGTAAAAAAAGTTTGCCACATTAGCCACCCCCAGTAACAAGTGTTAGATGCAGTCCTGTTGCTCGGTCTGGGATTAACTTGATGGTAATTTGCCTGCGCTTATCATTGTGCTGCTTGAGGGCCGTAAAGACTGCAGAAGACAGCAGGTAAGCAGTGGCAATCATATCATCTCACAGGCTATGATCCATTATACACTGCTCAAAAAATGAAGGGAAACTCATAATCATCACAGTATAACTCCAAGTCAGTTAAACTTCAGTGTATAATGCCTCGTGTGACCAGAGTGTGTAGACAGTTCCTGGATAACGAAGGCATTGATGCCATTGACTGGCCCTCACGTTCCCCAGAACTGAATCCAATTGAGAACCTCTGGGACGTTATGTATTGGTGGATCCGACACCGCCAAGTAGCGCCACAGACTGTCCAGGATCTTGCTGATGCACTGTTCCAGGTCTGGGAGGAGATCCCCCAGGACACCATCTGTCGTCTCATCAGGAGCATGCCCAGACATTGTCGGGAGTGCATACAGGCACGTGGGGGCCATACACACTACTGAGTCAAATTATGAGTTGCTGTGATGAAATTCACACAAGTCGCAACAGCCTGTGATTTCAATTGTTTACTTTGATTATCAGTGTGGGTTTGAATCCAGCCCTCAATCGGATGGTGATTTTGGTTTCCATTGACCATTGTTAAATCATTTTGTTCTCAACGAATTAAACAATGTACAGTAAAGGTTTTGATCTTTAATATATTTCCTTAATCGAGACCCGATGTGTGATTAAAGTGTTCCCTTCATTTTTTGAGCAGTATACAAGTGGCCCTCACATGGCCATGTTGAACTGCCTTGAACTTTCCATTCACAGTATATCCTTAGTCATGACACCGTCCATTCAGTTAGAGAAAGAGAAATCTTTTAAGTTGTAGAAATGTCCTAAAACAGGCAATTTGGTACACCAGGATTGATCAGGACAATCAAAGATAGGTACAGTGGATATAAAAAGTCTACACACCCCTGTTAAAATGCCAGGTTTTTGAGATGTAAAAGAATGAGACAAAGATAAATCATGTCAGAACTTTTTTCCACTTTTAATGTGACCTATAATTTGAACAATTCACTTGAAAAACAAACTAAAATCTTCGAGGGGGAAAAATGAAAAATAAAAACCTTACAATAACCTGGTTGCATAAGTGTGCACACCCTCTTATAACTGGGGATGTGGCTGTGTTCAGAATTAACCAATCACATTCAGACTCATGTTAAATAGAAGTCATTACACACCTGTCATCATTTAAAGTGACTCTGATTAATCACAAATAAAGTTCAGCTGTTCTAGTAGGATTTTCCTGACATTTTCTTAGTTGCATCTCAGAGCAAAAGCCATGGTCCGCAGAGAGCTTCCAAAGCATCAGAGGGATCTCATTGTTAAAAGATAACAGTCATGAGAAGGGTACAAAAGAATTTCCAAAGCATTAGATATACCATGGAACAAAGTGAAGACAGTCATCATCAAGTGGAGAAAATATGGCACAACAGAGACATTACCAAGAACTGGACGTAACTCCAAAATTGATGAAAAGACGAGAAGAAAACTGGTCAGGGAGGCTTCCAAGAGGCCTACAGCAACATTAAAGGAACTGCAGGAATTTCTGGCAAGTACTGACTGTGTGCTACATGTGACAACAATCTCCCGTATTCTTCATATGAATGGGCTATGGGGTAGGGTGGCAAGACGGAAGCCTTTTCTTACAAAGAAAAAC
>JACXGI010020382.1:0-11147 GCA_016801175.1 Esox masquinongy | reverse complement strand
GGATGGATAGAGAGAGGGATGGATGGATAGAGAGAGGGATGGATAGAGAGAGGGATGATTAGAGAGAGGGATGGATGGATAGAGGGCACTAGAGAGGGAGAGTGAGGGGGAGAGGGACTGAGAGAGATAGAGCCCAAGTGATGGGAGAGCAGTAGAAAATAGCAAAAGATATAAAGATTCCTCTCAATGAATTTTTATTAGTGATAGATAAAACTGGCCACATTGTGTTAGGTCAATATGTTTGTTCATGATTAAAACAAACTGATTTGGGCCCTGATATTGATTTCATTCTCTCCAACGCTAATAAATATGTAGTACACTGCCTGTTTCTTATCAATTTTTCCATGGTACACCTGCACTATGTTTTTTATCTGACTAACACTAGATTGATTGAAAAAGGTAAGCATGTATGTGTTGGTCCTCTGCTGTTGGCTTGCTGGCTGGTTGGCTGACTGGCTGACTGGCTGGCAGGTTGTTGTTTGCCAAGGCTAAGGGATTTTATCATGGGTGAGGGAGAGAGGGCTGACTGCTGGAGGCACAAGCTGTAAATCAAGCTCATTTAGGCAATTTTTATTGTACTGATTCTGACACTCGTCATCCTTGAATTGCTTTGAGCATATGGCATATTTCAAAAGAGCAGATTGTGAATCATAAAGAAATAAAATTAATAACTACCTTCAGAACTGGAAACAACATATTGACAAGAAAGTGCTCCCCTACAGTTTTCCCCCTCCCTGCACACATATTTTCATTTCCAAACTGCAGAAGGTCGCAGTCAAGGTCAAAACTAATCTTCTCTCTCATCTTGCATATTGACCTCACCATTAGTCATATCTTAAGTGATAAAGATGGAAATATCACACAAATTTCCTTGTCTTTTATACTGTCATTATATGAAAGTGCCTTTATGCTTTTAGAACACAATGCCTAGCTCCGAATTATATTATTATTTCTAATTATATTATACTGTCCTGTATGAAATTCAATAGAAACATGACAATGGTTCCTTCAACTACATTTCATATATGTATCAGTGTCATCATTAGTTTTCGGTTCATAAAATGCGAAACAGTGTAATTTCTACCAGACAAAACACTAACAAATCTTTTCTCTCACTGTGTACATGAATATCCCTGGGTGGCAGATTTGACATCAAGAGCTGAGCTGGTGTTGGCTTGGTGTATCTGTATTAGCTCTTGGTGAAAGCATTCGCCTCCAGCCTGCAGCTGAGGAGTGCTGGTAACCTCTCAGCGGATTTCTGACATTCAGAATACATTTATCTTCATTTACCCGGCACTGATCAAAGACCCACATCTCCCCAAATACTCCCCACCTCTCAATCATTAAAGCTAACTATGCTGGCCACCCACGGGGACCGTACTCCTACCTTTAGAATGAGCCACTGCTGACTATTAACACCGGACTACAGCACTTTGTGTATTACATTTGAAAGCATTTGATCTTTATTTTGCGGTTAGATCCCTCCCGAAGCATTTTGTTGATTTCTGCCTGGTACCCTGCTGACCAAACGCTGATCTTTACTGATTATCCAGCGCCAGTTGTTCAAAGTGTAACTTTATTTCCTCGCCCTTTTGTTCAGACCTTGTTGATGTTATCCGTCAATGACAATCACTTCCAAATTATTGATTAGCTGAAAGAGCAACCTAATTCATCCATAGGAGATCAACTCAAATATTCATCTGATCATGAATATTCATGGAGGAGATGCATTCATGAATATAAAATAACTTTGAATAAGGACTTTTTATTTGCCAAGTTGTCTGTAAAATATTGATACATTCATGACAATGCATTCCTCCTCTCTCTCCCCCTCTCTCCAATGCCTTTGGACACTTTGGGTCAGTCACAGGGACACTTTCCAAACAAATTTTATAATCCTGAGGTAGATCGAAGAGTTATCTATGTTATCTATTATCTACCAAAAATGTCATGGTTTTAGTCAGTTGTTGCTATGTTAAGAAGCTGACGTTCTCTAGCATCTCCTTTTTGTTTCTGTCCTTTCTGGGAAACCATCCTGCAGTGGCGTTCAGATTATGCTTGTGTTGACAACACAGGTCTCCTCAGTCAAATCAGAGTCTTTTCATCTGTTTTTACGTGATGTGACAGAGGCCCCGTAGCTCTGCCATCTAACAATATTACAGCCAATATCTCCAGAAACCTACAAGACAGGACCAGTACAAACATGGTACCTGCAGTCTGGTAATACCACAATGACTGTGTGAATATGGCTAACTACACTACTGATATTTCAAGAACTAAGATCTGTGAGTGTGTGCGCCTTATTGTGTGTGCATTAATTTACATAACGCCTGGTTACATGCATGTGGGTGGTTCGGCTTGGTGGAATCATGGAGATGAGGTATGGGTGTGTGTGTGTGTGTGTGTGTGTTCCGACACACTGCCGTGTTTTATGTAGCTAGTGGGACCAGGTGGCGTTTAATGTGGAGATTCAGCTCCATGAGGCTCCCTCTTTCCAGTCACTCACTGTCACACATACACACAGACTCATGCACAGACTTGCTCACGCCTGGTTGCATTAGTCATTTTCAATAATTCATACTGAAGGAATAATGAAAGAGGAGAGTTAATTTGTTGACACGGTATGTCAGGAGAAATAGTGTGCATTTTACTTCAAGTAATGTATGGCTTTTATAGAGGGTCACTTCACCATTGGGAGAGCTGGGAACAGAATGTCTCCCTCAAAGCTCGCTCTTGTACTTGCCAGAAATGAAAACAAGCTCTTATCTTTATTTGCTTATACGTCCTTGCCCTTTTGATGTAATCACCAAACTCTCTTATTTTCAATGATAGTGTCTGTTTTTTAAAATATGTCCTAAATGAAAACCTGCCAAGTGAGTAGCCTGCCTGGCTGTCTGTATCTTCTAATTAAGCAGTGAAGTGTCCTCGTCCTCGCCACCTCTTTCAGTATGAATGGGTTGACCGCAATGAACACTGAGATGCAACCCGTCTCTAGGGCAACCAGAGTGTCACTTGCAAAAGTAAAAAAAAGATAGTTTGAGACAGCGTCTCTGCAATTAATGAAGCTCTTCCGGGAGGGACAGCTTGCAACAATGCATATTGGCAAGCAAAGAAGTGACTGTTCATTAAAGTAACATGTGGACACTTAGGAGGGAGACAGGCAGGGTTGAGGGGGGAGAGTGTGGCGGTGTGTGTGTGTGTGTCTGTGTGTATGGTGTCTCCTATTAGTGTGTGGGTAGTTTCGTTGTTAATAAAGCAAAACATTTCCTCCATCCATCGTTGCCGCGGCTGCAGAGAAGGGTGTTGATGGTTCATGTTGGCACAGCCTTCAGTCAGCTAACAGTCCTCCATTGACTGTCTTGCCCAGGCCCGGGCTCATTACCAGGTGGCAGAGGATGACTAGTACTCCTCACCAGCCTAGCCTTCACATCTCACTCCTCTGTCTGTTCTGGACACATACCTCCTGACTGTTGGTTCACCTCCACCCTCCACCACCAGCTAATACCCCTATTCACCCTGAAATGCCCCCTATATTCACACTGGAATACCCCCACTATTCACCCCATAATACCCCCTACTATTCACCCCATAATACCCCCACTATTCACCCCATAATACCCCCACTATTCACCCCATAATACCCCCTTTATTCACTCTGCAATACCCCCTCTGTTCACCCCATAATACCCCCACTATCCACCCTGTAATATCCCTCTATTAACCCCATAATTTGTCTCTATTTCCCCTGTAATAAACCTCTATTCACCCTGTAATATCCCTCTATGGACCCTGTACTACCCTATATGCATCCTGTGATACCCCTCTATTCACACTGTAATAACCTTCTATTCACCCTGTAATACCCCTCTATTCACCCTGTACTACCCTGTATTCACCCTGTAATACCCCTCTGTTCACCCTGTAATAAACCTCTGTTCACCTTGGTATAACCCTCTAGTCACCCTGCAATAACCCTCTATGCACCCTGTCATAACCATCTATTCACCCTGTCATAACCCCTCTATTCACTCTGTAATACCCCTTTATTCACCCTGTAATAACTCTCTATTCCCCCTGTAATTCCCCCTGTGTGTGTGTGTGTGTGTGTGTGCCTGCACTTTTGTGTGTATGTGTGAATGTTTGTGCCTTATTCCACCTCGGCTATCTGCATGTGTTGTTGGGTGTGTGCTTATACAGTGTGTATGCTTGTGCCAGATGGCTGCTTGTGATGCGAATGGGCTCAGAAAATGGGAGTCATACCACAGGGGAGAGATGCAACACGCAGCAAGCCTTGTAGTTCGAAGATGGAGAACCAGAGATCAAACTATGGCCAGCTGCCCCTTCTCAGAGCTGGGATCTGAGCGCGGGCCTTTCTCTCCTAGCCTTAAGTCATTGTGACAAGCGGAAACACCCCGCCCAGCATCGGCGGGGACGGGCTAACCCCTTCACTTCATCAACAGATCTGTCAAAACATTTTATCTCACCATTTTACTTTAGAAAGGAAGCATTCTTGCACTATCGTGTCTTTGATTTCTTCCTATGCCGGCCCCTGTAATCATATCTATACTGAATACACCGAACGCCAACGAGGACCCTGATTGGTTGTTAATCCGAGAGGGTGGAAAGAGCAGAGGTGGAGAGGGAAATGTGTAGAGACCGAAAAAATGGAGGCTAGGAAGCGGAGGAAAAGTGACAGTATGAAGATCTGTCAAAGTGGGGCACCTGGGTTGTGGGTTGGATTCCCAGGGGTGACCAGCATGAAACTGTACTATACAGCCTAAAATGCAGACCTACTTACTGTTTGAAAAGGTTGTTATTCAGTTGTTGTTGGGTTTTTTGTCTTTGACCTTGACCTTCACATGAGAAGGATTTCCTTGAGTCATGAGGGGTGACCAGCATGAAACTGTACTATACAGGGGTGACCAGCATGAAACTGTACTATACAGCCTAAAATGCAGACTTACTTACTGTTTGAAAAGGTTGTTATTCAGTTGTTGTTGGGTTTTTTGTCTTTGACCTTGACCTTCACATGAGAAGGAGTTCCTTGAGTCATGATGTTTTGATAGCACCTACTGTACCAGGATGAAATAACCATGTAGAGGCACCAGCTGTAGATATGTATTTTCATCAGTCTGACAGTATCTATCGGTACTGAGGAGCTAGCCTGACAAAGACCTTTCACTCTAAACGCTGTGAGCAAAATGACAGCATTCAAAAGTGTGGTTATGGGCATCTATTTCCCTTCTGTCTGAAGTGAAGGCTCACAACACTGCGGCTCCCTAGTCTAATCTCTCTGTGCTGCTGCAACCTATTGTCAAGGTCAAATGAAAAAGCCTATTTGTATCTCTAATTCTCTCAATGGCCTGAGTTAAGAGATGGTCTGTAATGGATGGGACATAAAGGAAGTGTTTTCCTCTCTAAACACACATTAAAGACAGAGCTAGTCCCCAAACAAAAGGCCAGCAAGTCAGCCAACCAGTCAGGCAGCTAATCAGTAAGTCAGTTAGTCAGCCAGCCAACCAGTCAGCCAGCTAATCAGTAAGTCAGTTAGTCAGTCAGCCAACCAGTCAGCCAGCTAATCAGTAAGTCAGTTAGTCAGTCAACCAACCAGTCAGCCAGCTAATCAGTTAGTCAGTTAGTCAGTCAGCCAACCAGTCAGCCAGCTAGTCAGTCAGCCATCTAGTCAGTCAACCAACCAGTCAGCCAGCTAATCAGTAAGTCAGTTCGTCAGTCAGCCAACCAGTCAGCCATCTAATCAGTAAGTCAGTTAGTCAGTCAGCCAACCAGTCAGCCAGCTAGTCAGTAAGTCAGTTAGTCAGTCAGCCAACCAGTCAGCCAGTTAGTCAGTCAGCCAGCTAGTCAGTCAGCCCGTCAGTTAGTCAGTCAGCCAGCCAGTCAGCCTGCTTGTCAGTCAGCCAACCAGTCAGCCAGCTAGTCAGTCAGCCAGTCAGTTAGTAAGTTAGCTAATCAGTCAGCTCCATCTGTGCCACCACCAGACTCATACCACCCAGACCAGCTCACACATCTCTCACTCATTCTTTCGTTCTCTCAACCTCTCTCTCTTTCTCAATCTCTCAAGGGCTCTACCGCTCTCGCCTAATATCTTTCTCTTTTACACTGGACTGATGCCGAATTGTTAAATTGATATTTTTTTTTACTTCTCTTTGGATTTTTCTTTTTTTTTTTAGTTAACTTAAGCAGAGTAGCTCTGGCTGTGTAAAAATGCAAAAACCTTAGCTAGCCACTTTCAGACACCCCGCCCCTCCTCACACACGACTCTCTCTCTCTCTCTCTCTCATTCTCTCTCTCTCTGCCTGGCCAGCGGGCCCTGTGGCTGGTTCCATTGGAGTCCAGCTAATTACTATGGTTATCTGGGGCTCCCCCACTGCTAGATTCTAATTTCAAATAGCCCATGGCGCTTGGTAGCCGTCGAGGCACACAGGGCTGGATCGCAGACAGGCGACGAGCCGCGCAGCAACATAGGGCCTTTTCCATTTCAGACACCTGCTCATTAACGTCGCCTCCAAAACCAATCAGCCTGACGCTACACAGGTAGGCCGGAACCTATGGCGCTCTCATCGCTTGGTGCCACTGATTTCTACATCTCATTTGCAAGCAAAACAGCCAATAATCAACTTAACACAGGGCATCTAATTCATTGCAAATAGGACGAACGGCTGGGTGTTAAAGGCAATCTATCTGGGACCTGTGGGTAGGTTTGTAGCGTGACAGTGGCATTCCTGCTGTGAGTGGAGCCTCAGCCTTCTATGAGGTGCGAGTTCTTCCTGTAGGACAGGCTGCTCCGTGTCATCTGTGGAGATGAGAGATGGGATGGGATTCGGCGAGCAGCATTCACTCTGTAGTTTCGGGCCGGCAATTAAGCTGAGCGGCATTGGGGAGTGTGTGTGTGCGTGTGTGTGTGTGTGAGAGAGAGAGAGAGTCAGAGCTCTGAAAGAGACGTGATGGTGTCTGGCTTCTGCAGAGGGCCGGGGCCCACCCTGGAGTGGAACAGGTAAAGCCTTGACATGTAATTTAATATGTGGAGTGACAAGAGCACTGGGACTCTCATTATCGATCTGCAGCACTGTTTGATTCACTGGAAGTAAGTTCCATGTTGCCATAACAACAGTTGAACGGGTAGATTTAGGTTGTGTGTGTGTGAGTGTGTGTGAGTGTGTGTGTTTGTGTGTGTTTGTGTGTGTGTGCGTGTGTGTTCTGTGTGAGTGTGTGTGCGTTTGGACGTGAGGGAGAGGAGCGGATGGTGGTTGAACATGGCAAGGGGGATTCTGCACTCTATTCTGCCATGCTAATCTGAATGAGACTGGACAAGTATTGAGAATACGTCTGGATGAGCCTGGACAAGTATAGAGAATACACCTGGATGAGACTGGACGAACATAGAAAATATATCTGGATGAGGCTGGTCAAGTATAGAGGATACATCTGGATGAGACTGGCCGAGTGCATAGAATACATCTGTATGAGACTGGACAAGTGTATAGAATACATCTGAATGAGGCTGACAAGTATAGAGAATACATCTGGATAAGACTGGGCGAGTGTATAGAATACATCTGGATGCGACTGGACAAGTATAGAGAATACATCTGGATGAGATTGGATGAGTGTATAGAATACATCTGGAAGAGACTGGATGAACATAGAAAATACATCTGGATGAGACTGGAAGAGCATAGAGAACACATCAGATGTAAGAGGGACTTGAAGGGGCTTTTCACTGAGAGGGACCATGAGATGATGGTTATTTCTTGAGCTGGTTGTTTTTTTAGGAGTATGGAAATGTGTTATGATCAGGTTAGAAAGAGATTTCCCTAGAAGAGTCAAGGAAACGCTCATAAATACTGGAGGGTTACCAATGAATGTGCTATGCACAATGGAACAGATAGTGCTTTATTAAAGGAAAGGGGATATTTGTCGATTCGCACACAAGGTCCGACTGATATTTCACTTCCACATGTTACTTTATAGAGATACACTGTATGAACTGACTCTTCATAAGATGTACTCTGAGAGAGCAGGTTTGGTTTTTAATAAGGAAGACTGTCTTGTGTGGTCACAGAAGAGGACTGGAAAGTGAATCCACCCCCAGGCATTTTTATGTTAGAGTGGACTGATATATGGAACTGATGCGGGCTGAAAGAGGACCTCCTTTTCAGACAGTACCCTGAGACGGCCACCAGGTGGCACACTTTAACCCATCACCCAGCCACTCACTACACTTTAGACAGTGGGGGAAGGGGAGAGGCTCCCAGCCAATGGTTTGTTACCCACCCCGAAGACATCCTCAAACACACACACATGACCTGAAGAATCCACATAGAATTACACACAGAATTATAGGATCTGTGCTGTTACAAGACGTTCTGCGGAGTAGCAGGCCTACAACCATTTGACAGATAACCTTCTCCAGATCAAATATAGGCTTCGTTGGCAGTTCATAAAATCTAGGCAGGAAATAGGGAATTGGAGCCCTTGAGATTGTGAATTTTGTGTTTTTCCTGAATATTTTGTAGTCAGCACTTCTGATGGAGTCCCATTATGCCGTATGCATAATTCAGAAATACAAATATCGTTGTTGACAAGAGCAAAGCACATCATTTACAAGTCTGTCTAGTTGGGCTAAATTCAGGCCTGGGAATTAGTCAGGAGATTAATTAATAAAGCATCGCCCCGACCCGGTCTTTGCTTTTTCATCAATAACACTGCGGTTTAACACAGCCCCAGTGATTTCTACACCCAGAAGAGACAGAGAGAGATGGAGGGCTATGAGAGAGAACACAGGGAAGAACAAACCTCTTCAGAATGGATCATTTGGATGAGTTCATGTTGAATGAGATGGACTGATAAACATGATGACGATAGGTCCATGCTGCGGTGCTATTATTTTAAAACACAGTAAGCATTTGCCAATAATTCAAGATTACCCTCAATGGCTGTTTTTCTTTCCATATTCAAACCTGGGATAACAGTTCTCTCTGACATGCGTGTAACCCACACTAACATTAGCCTCAGTTTGGCTGCAATTGAAACAGAAACCCTCCCTTTATGTTCAGTATTAGTGAGAAGTATGTTTTAAAGTCTGTCGGGTCTCTTACCCGTAGGAGGGTAAACAGTTTGAGTCCAGGTGCTGAGAGCGGAGGCGGCTACCCGGCAGGCGGCCAGACACTTTGAGAGGGGGCGCGAGGGACAGGGGGACTCCCTGGGTAGGGATGGAGGGAGGACTGAGGCCTGTGGTTCCTCCACAGACTAGCATGGTGGTGGCTAGACCCCGGGCCAGACAATCTAAGGTCTAGTGTACATATACTCCATGTGATAGCCAGGGATAATTCCTAAGCCTGCTGTTTCTTTTCGGGCCATGCCTCTGAAACCTAGCAGCAGCTTATACGCCGTCCCTCTCTCTCCCCCTCTCTCTCCCCCTCTCTCTACCCCTCCCTCCGTCCTTCTCTCTTTCTCTCTATGTCTTTTGAGGACTCACTCTACCTCTTCTATTTCGTTCTTGTTCCCTCTCTCTTTCTATCCTCACATTACTCAACCCCCCCCCTTTTAGTCCATTGAAAAAAAAGTGTTTCCCTGTAGCTAGGCGATGGAGCAGCGTTAGAATTTCATCCAGAGGAAGCACTGTGGGAACTTTGCAAAGTTTACTCATACAGCGTGAAAGCGGTGGTGGGGGTTGGGCTTGATGCTCTAGTTGTTAGCGAACGTTTCCATTGCATTGAAGTCTGCTATGGTCCGAGGGAGAGGGAGAAGGCATCATGGCGTTATAGTACTGACTTATTAGGGGGACATATTATAGAGATGGTTTGCTTGATTTAAGATTGCTTTTAGGGTGAAGAACGATTTGAATGGCATTTTGATGTAGTGATGTAATCTTGGCCCCTGGTGAAGAGAACTGTTAGCTCTACTGAATGACAAGGGGAACAACATGCTCATCTCTTTTGCCTTTCATTTTGTTGGCCACACTCCAAAACACTGGACCAAACGGCCAGGCGAGGCCTCTAAGTCTGCAGCCAGCCAGCCAGCCTGCAACAGATAGTCAGACACCCACAGGATTTATTCCTCTCTGCAGCTTCTGTACTCTCTCTGTTCCTCCAGAGATGGAGCCACTCCCCAGTGGCGTCACAAGCCAACCATGTAGCATACGGACAGACAGCTACAATATGCCATTCGTTTCCCCCCCAGGAGGTTTCCCATTCGGGGTGCTGTCTACTGCTGTAGTCTTAGTCACCAGATCATCAGCAGTAACATTCCAATCAAGGTGGGGACGGGCCGCTGCTGCCTTCTTCCCTGTTCTCCTCCACTTCCTTCTCCTTTTCCTCTTCCTCCTCCTCCCTGCAGCTACTGGTGTTATGCACAATAATTTAGCAAACAACTTGGTGTCTGCTGTCCAGAATGGCCCCCTAAAGGTGCTCTGCTCCCAGCTAAGGAAAGGCACTACATAATCCATAGAATACAGTACCAGACAGACTCCTGTTTACAGAGCATCTCTATAGGATGTAGTACCAAACAGACTCCTGTTTACAGAGAATCTCTATAGGATGTAGTACCAGACAGACACCTGTTTACAGAGCATCTCTATAGGATGTAGTACCAGACAGACTCCTGTTTACGGAGCATCTCTATAGGATGTAGTACCAGACAGACTCCTGTTTACGGAGCATCTCTATAGGATGTAGTACCAGACAGACTCCTCCTGTTTACAGAGCATATCTATAGGATGTAGTACCAGACTCCTGTTTACAGAGCATCTCTGTAGAATGTAGTACCAGACAGACTCCTGTTTACAGAGCATCTCTATAGGATGTAGTACCAGACTCCTCCTGTTTACAGAGCATCTTGATAGGATGTTGTACCAGACAGACTCCTGTTTACAGAGCATCTCTATAGGATGTAGTACCAGACAGACTCCTGTTTACAGAGCATCTCTATAGAATGTAGTACCAGACAGACTCCTGTTTACATATGACTAGAAGATTATATTGCTCTGGTCATAAGTGGTTCACTCTACAGAGAATAGGGAGTCACTTGGGACCCACTGACAGTAAACTCCAGTCAACCTGAAAGTCAGACACACACACACACACACACACACACACACACACACACACACACACACACACACACACACA
>JACXGI010020381.1:0-11168 GCA_016801175.1 Esox masquinongy | reverse complement strand
GCTCTGTGCCACTGGTTCGTTGTGGTGGCCTGTAAAATGCACGCTATACGACGGAGCTTCCTTCTACCCATTTACCTGGCCTCCTTAGGGGTTGTGGCAGCTATCATATCTCCTGTCATTATCTTCTACCAGAAGTCAAGTAACACCAGAGGTGCTAATTACACAATGACAGACTACTGCTATGACATCACAAATGGCAGGGGTCTAAATCACGATGCCAGCTTGCCTGAAAGGCTGGTCAGTGACATCACTCACACCCTCTGTCCTGAGGATATTAATTACCAAACAGAAATAGGCTTTTTAGTTGGCTCTTCACTCTGCTGGTGGTTGGGTTGGGTGCTCTGCACTATCTACATCTGGGGCCTCCAGCTTCAGCGAATCGAGAGGACCCAGGACCTGTTTGTGAGAAGGATGTACGAGGGAGCCTTCCTGGAACAGTCCATATTGCTCAACTCACGTTTTGAGATTCAGATGAAGAAAAAAGTGTAAGGTTTTTGTAGATAATTCGGTGGGCATGAGGGTTGTGTACGTCTGTGTGACAGAGCAAAGAGGTGTTTATACATTTTTACCAAATTTTACATTTAAAAGTTATTTTTGTGATAAAATTGAATAGGGCATGCATGGAACATTGAAATATACAGAACATTAATATATGCTTATTTTGAACAAAAAACAGGTAGACAAATACAAAGCAGAAATATCAAATTAAATAACTACAGTAGAAATTCCCCTTTAACTGCTGTTTATCGCTAAGCATGAGTTTAACATTTGCTTCCTCCAGCCAAAGGCCAGCTGACCCAGTCACAGTGTTTCTGTGTGCAACAATGTGGCATGAGCGTTATGACGAAATGATGAAAATCTCAATCTCAATGTTCAGGTACAGTCCGATTATTTTACATTATTGAGATTAGCAGATTTAGCGATTGGAATAAAATACAGAGCTGGAGTAGAGATACATTTATTCACCCATGTTTTCTTTCAGGCTGGACAAATACAGGCCAAAGAATAACCCCAACAATGATGTTAGCTTTGAGTCCCACATTTACTTTGACGATGCATTTAAAGACGTGAAAGGCAGCAAAGAACGACACGTGAACAAATATGCAGAGGACCTGGTGGAGGTTGTCCAAGAGGTTTACAGGTAAACATTTAACAAATTGTGATGCAATGTGCACGCAATAAGTATAGCTTTATGTGATGTACATTCAATGGCCTGCGAAAATTTTTTCAATATATTTCAGTTTGTCAATAAAAGGCATATTAAGTCCCAACTCATTAAACTACAGTGTGTACTGCAGAAATAACAGTATAGTTGATAATGATGTTTGTCAATTTTCCCTCAATTTATCCTTTCAACCTCAGAATTTTCTGTGATGACGGTTCGGGCATATTCAGAGAGCACCCACTTCAAACAAGTCAGAGGATCATTCGTACTCCTTACGGAGGTCGACCGGAGTACATCCTCCCTCATGGAAACCTGCTGATGGTGCACTTTAAGGACAAACTACTGATCCGCAACAAGAAGTGATGGTCTCAGGTGAGACAAGGCTGTCAATATACTGTTAAACTTTGTTAAAGGTCTAACTGTGTACCTCTTTGATAGAACATTTACAAAGCTATGAATTACAGTAACATAACCCATGTTTGTTTTATTTTGGTATTACAGTCACAAAGCAATTGAGGAAAAAACAATTACTTTATATACCAACTGAATAATTGTTTTTGCTGTCTAATATCAACTCCATATAAGTTCTGAAATGTCTAATAGTGTGGTTATGTTTTTCGGGAGGTTTTTAAAATACATTTGTAATATTTTATGAATACTGGAAAGACTGTGTTTTATTTGTTTGAGTATCTTTGCTGTCCACTCCATCAAATACACTATAACTAACCCCCTAAAAATATATATTTTTAAATTTTATGAAAACCAATTTCAACAAATTTTCTGCAACATACTGTATGGTTTTTTGCGGGGGTGGGGGTGGGTTATAGTACAACATGCCAAAAAACTTACAAAATGTACCAGGGCGCAACATATAGGGCTATGAAACTGTATTACAAATTTAAATATACCCATGTTACATTTTCAAAATCTAAGCTTTTAACCAGTTGTCGGAAAATACATTTAAGACATAAATCAAGGTAGTTGTATTTAATTAATTAAATATAGGGGCTGAGTGGTCCAAGGTCCCGCAGGATCAGCAGGATCACTTCCTCTGGGGTTGTCATTCTGGTCGCAGCAGACTGTGACCATATGACCAGAAGAGCTGCCATTTGCCTTAAGAGTCCCTGACTGGACCTGAAGATGAATGACGAAGTTGTATTAGACATGAAAAAGGGTATTTATTCAATTCACTCACTGTTTTGTGCAGATTATGTACTTGTACTACATTCTTGACTGGCGCCTCAACAGGAAGTATTTCAAGAAGTTTGTGGAGGGTGAAGATGAGAGCGAATTGATGGAAAAGATTGAGGTAAACCGCACAAACAGTACAGCATAATTTATTCCTGTAATTGGATGAATTGCTGTTATAATATTTTTTATCTACAGTGTCCGACTTAATTAATGGGACAGAAAGCATTTATTTTCTTCTTTTGGCTCTATAATCAATCTTTAATCAAGGACGGACTGAAACATCTTTGGTGAAATGAAACCAGTCCATACAGAAATTCAATATACCAAAACAAAATGGTTTGATTTCAAATTCATTTTTAGGAGTATATTGGAGAACACAAATATGTCCGTCATTTCACCCATGCATCACTCTCACGTTCCAATTCCATTCAATTCAACCACACCACCCACCATTATCAGCCCCCCGTTTGAAACAACACGCACCTACACAGCAAGTGAGAACTTTGACAATAACAACTGTATTTTTAGGCTAAATACAAATAATGTTAAAAGTTGACCAGCATATTGGTGACTACTGGCAAATTACATAAGCCTGCTTCCGCGAACACAGTCTGGCAATGTCTGGGTCAATCGAGGTCAGCTTCAGTCTCAGGTTCAGCTCATTATCCATCCTGCTTCTGTCTTTCGTTTTTAGGGCGGCAAGTTAAGAGAAGCCTTTCTTGCACAGATATGTGGAAGGAGAAAGCGCGCGGCCTTATCTGAAAGCATAGAGTATTCACTGTGTTGCTGTATCCAAAAGTCCAACATGACGACTGACTTCTAAAAGCAGACTTCTAAAAGCAGAATTCTAGTAAACTCTCCTGCTCACCGACAGTGAAGTTGGCCATTTCAGCTGTTTTAATGCTCGCTGCCCACCTCATCACAGAGCACATGGAATAGATGAGAATCAGTCAGGCCTTAATGAAGCTCACAGTTTTCACAGCCGAGTCCAGCACAGACTTCAATTCTTCTGGTATCTTCTTCATCACCAGGTCCTCGCGTTGGATGCTGCAGTGAGTCCATCGCATCTCAGATGCCACCTCACGAATTCAAGCTGCTACTCCGCTGTGGCAATCTGTCATAGCCCTGGCGCGGTCCGTGGAAGTTCGACTCCAACACACTTTTTCCAACCAAGCCCATTCTCTTGGACAAACACTTTCAGGAGCCGGAATATGTGCTTAGCTGTAGTTCTGGTCTGCAGTGATTGACAGAACAGAAAATCTTCCTGAGCTGCACCATCATATTCATATCTGACGTAAATAAGCAAATTGTCCAAGTCTCCAACGTCAGTGGTCTTGTCTAGCTGGATGGAATTATATTGACTACTTTTAAGGCGCTCAGTCAGTGTTTTTAATGTCATCTGACATGGCTGCTATTCTCCGCGACAATGTAGTTTGAAGGTTTGTCATCTCTTTGGCTAATGGTAGAAACAGTTATTCGCTTACTGGCTTTCACAATGTGGAGGGCGCTTTGGCTACGAGTGTAACACAGGATTGAATCATGGACATGGACTGCTTAAGTTTGTCACGTTTTCTTTGAAAAAATCAACTGGTTTGTCTTTCAGCACTGCATGTTTGGTTGTAAGATGCCATTTGAGATGCGATGGATTAATTTGCTTAGAACATCACAACATACCGCGCACTGCGGCCTGGGCTCTTCCTCCATCCCGCTCCAGCTGAATCCACATTTGATGAAACTCAAGTCATATTTCCTTACTGTTTTGCACCATTTGCTTGCTACAGTAGCAAGTGCTGTGGAGACTTTGCTGGCGCTGCTGAAGAAGCCACTAGCACTTGTGCTCAGTTCACTGTCATCCACTTCTGTTTCCACAGGGCTGCTCAAAAAATTATCCTCCTGATCCACACTTCTCTTCCTAACAGTTCCCATTTGGAGGTACGATTGCAGTGTTTTTGAACCATTCATCATTTTAGCTACCTCTGTTTACTATTTTGCCATCACAGTTTAGCTTGTAACAGTTAGTAGGTTACTTTAACCAGGGCCCAAAATTAACTACTGCAAAGCGCCAAATGCGTGTCAAATGTTTGTGCCAGCAGTGTAGACACACACGCACCATATGTTTTTTACGCAAGTCTAAACAGTTCCGCGAAACTGTAGGAGTGGTCTGAGGCAAAGGAGCACCAGCCACAGACTCGAGCGCTCCTAGTTTTGCAGCATTGTTTAGACACACGTAAAAAACATACGGTGCTCCTATGTAGGCCTACTGTATATTTCAGAGATTCCTCCGCGTACCACTAAAGGGAGCACCGTGGACCACCAGTGGTATGTGTACCATAGTTTGAGAACCAGTGCTCTAACTTGATTCTAGGACTGATTCCCTGGGTGTGCAACATCATGGTTTAGCGATATGACAAGAAGCAGAACAGTTTGGCAGCATGTGTATGGGAGGACACATCTTCATAATCCTTTACCGAGCTTGCTGCGAGTTGCTGCGCAAAAGACAACCATAACCACAAATTGGGCATCAATAAATTGTTAATAAAGGTTGAAGTTTTAACAATCTAACAATAGGTGCTTTTCCAGAAGTCAGATAATTCTGTTTTTCTGCCCTAGGTCCTATGGTTTGGTACCAGAAGTTGCCTACACCAATGCCCCTCAGGACTTCAAGGAGTTCTACAACCAGAGACGGCGCTGGGGTCCCTCCACCATGGCCAACACCATCGATCTTTTGGGGTCAGGGTCTCTGACCTCCCAGAGGAACCGCTCCATCTCCAGACTTTTTATCCTCTACCAGATTATCAATTTGGCCACCTCTATCCTAGGCCCGGCCACCATCTGCTTAATGATCGCAGGTATGCACGGCCATCTGTCTGTCAAAAGCATCATAAAGCTTTGGTGTTGTAAGTAATTTTACTTATTGTAAATTACCAAGGAGTTGTACATTTTTTATTCTAATATTTTGAGTTACTGGATATTTGATTTCCATGAGCTGTAAGCCGTAATCAACAAGATTGAAACAAAAAAGGCTTGAAATTTTTCACTTTATGCGTAATGAGTCTAGAATATATGAAGGTGTCAATTTTTGATTGGAATTATGGAAAAATGTTTTTGAGATGCACCTGTATATATATATACAGCTCTGGAAAAAATTAAGAGACCACTGCAAAATTATCAGTTTCTCTGGTTTTACTATTCATAGGTGTGTGTTTGAGTAAAATGAACAGTTTTGTTTTATTCTATAAACTACTGACAACATTACTCCCAAATTCCAAATAACAAGAAACCAGGCAAGCCTAGTTCAGCCGGCCCGCAATAGAAAGAGTTGCCATCTCGAGATTCGAACTGGGTTGTCCACATGAAAGGCTGTGTCGTCAACCACTACACCACAAAGCTGTACATTTGCTGGGTGTCACTATAGCCTCTTATCTCTATCCTGAACAAATCCTCTTTTGCCACTGGCCGTTTTAATAGTTAATTGGCCATTCGTGAATTACATTGATAAAGTTAAACTGACTAACGCTTCTTACTAAGTTTACCTCCACCACAAATAGCGTCTATATAGGCCGTTTGCCACTGGCCATTTAAACAGAGTATTAGCCAATAATATGCTTTACTGGTATCTACTAACTTACTGGAATAGTCATAAGAATTGAGCAATTGCTAGCGAGTCTGCCAAAGCTATTTCATTCCGTGGCATAAGAACGTATTTTTTTCTTTCATGGCAAAACAACATACTTTTTTCATGGCAAAACAACATACATTTGTGAATGACATTTATACAGTAACTATCAATAAAGGCGACGATAACTAACTTTTTCATCAAGTGAAAAGACGAGAGAATCGTGGAATCTACCAGAAATAATTAATAAATGTCGTTGCTCTCAATAGATTTGAACTTAGGTCTTCCACATGAGAGGCACTGTCTGTAACCACTATGCCACGGCATTACACGTTTCCGCAGTTGCTAGACTCCATTGAGGATTGTGTTAAAGTGACTAACGTTTCTTATTAAGTTTACCTTCACCCGAGCATCTGTGAACTGTATTACTTTTGCCACTGGCCATTTTAACAGCTTATTAGCCAGTAATAGGCTTACTAGTATCTACTAACTTCCTATGAATAATCATAAGAATAGAGCAATTTCTAGCGAGACTGAAGATGAACTATTCCATGCCAGAAACAGTCGCAATATAACCGTATACAGTTTCAATTAAGGCTTACTATAACGTAACTACGTTGTTAAGCCAGCAAATGTGGATATTAACGATTTTAGCCAGCGATGTTTTCGTCTATATGGAATAATTCATAATGCGTACATCGCTTCACCTGCGAGGAGATACGAACTCGGGAACTATAGTTCACAAGTCTGCTTCTCTAACCACTACGCTATTTAACAAGGGGAAGTCAGTCAGTCAGTCACTCACTCAGGAAGAGACATTCGCTCTTCTTAGCCGGCTCTGCTTACGCAGTCCGGCAAAAATATTGGCATTTAGAGTATTTATTTGTAAAAATTGGTCAAAAAAAACTGGTCAAAATAACCAAAAAAGATGCATTGTTTTCAGACCTCAAATAATGCAAAGAAAACAAATTCATATTAATTTTTCAACAACAAAATACTAATGTGTTAACTTAGGAAGTGTTCAGAAATCAATATTTGGTGGAGTAACCCTGATTTTTAATCACAGCTTTCATGCGTCTTGGCATGTTGTGGCAGTCTGTCACATTGCTGTTGGGTGACTTTATCCCACTCCTGGCACAAAAATTCAAGTAGCTTGGCTTTGTTTGATGGCTTGTGACCATCCATCTTCCTCTTGATCAAATTCCAGAGGTTTTCAATGGGGTTCAGGTCTGGATATTGGGCTGGCCATGACAGTCTTGACGGTCTTGATCTGGGGGTCCTCCATCCACAGCTTGATTGACCAGGCAGTGTGGCATGGAGCATTGTCCTGCTCAGAGTTGGGGAACATAGTCAGAGCAGAAGGAAGCAGGTGTTCTGCCCAATTCCAGCCTTGCTGAAGCATCCCCAGATCATCACCGATCCTACACTAAATTTCACAGTGGGGGCGAGACACTGTGGCTTGTAGATCTCCAGGTGTCTGTCTATCCATTTGACGACCAGGTGTTGTGCAAAGCTGAAAATTTTACTCGTCAGAGAAGATGACCTTGCTCCATTCCTCTACGGTCCAATCCTTAAGGTCTTTTGCCAACTTCAGCCTGGCTCTTCTTTGCTTCTCATGGATGAAGAGCTTTTTTCTAGCTTTGCACGACTTCAGTCCTGCCCCTAGGAGCCTGTTTCGAACCGTCCTCGCCGTGCACTTCACCCCAAGCTGCTGTTTGCCATTCTTTTTGTAGGTCACTTGATGTCATCCTACGGTTGTTGAGTGACATTCAAATGAGTTGACGGTCATCTCGGTCAGTGGACAGTCATTTTCACCCTCTGTCAGTCTGTAGCTTTGTTGTCCCCAATGTCTGTTGCTTGACCTTGTTCTTATGAACCGCATTCTTTGAAATTTTCAGGATGGAAGCAACCTGACGCTCACTGTATCCCTCTGCCAGTAAAGCCAGAATTGAACTCTTCTTTTCCTCACTAAAAGCTTTTCTTTTTAACTCTTTTGTCATGCTGAATAGTAATTTTTAAATTCAAATTACCATTGAGGTACTACTTGCACTGTTTTTTCCATCCAGCTGGTCCTATTGCAAGAGGATAGTAATGACCACAGCAGTGTTTTTTTTATACTTTTCCTCGTTAAATTAGATTTGGTTCAAGTAATCACCTAATCAGTACCTCATTAAGTAAAATGAGGTGTGCCTGTGTTGGAATTTAACAGAAACTGGAATGGAATGGCTGCCATACATGTAGAGATGCTGATTTAAGAAAAATTAGGAGTGGTCTCTTAATTTTTTCCAGAGCTGTATATATATATAAACTTCATTGTGTTCAGAAAAAAAGCAATTTGTTTTGTCTATTAAAATAACACCAAATAGATTTTTGGTTCAGTCCTGTGTTCCAGAGGCACGTTGTGTTTGCTAATCGAAGTTCATCATATTATAAGGCTAATTGATCATTAGACCCTTTTCCAATTATGTTAGCACAGCTAAAAATTGTTGTGCTCATTAATGAAGCAATAAAACTGTCCTTCTTTAGACTAGTGGAGTATCTGGATCATCAGCAATTGTGGGTTCGATGACAGGCTCAAAATGTCCAGAAATGAAGAACTTTCTTTTGAAACTCGTCAGTTCATTCTTGTTCTGAGAAATTAAGGCTATTCCATGCAAGAAATTGCAAAGAAAGTGAAGATCTTGTACCACACGGTGTACTCCTTTCACAGATCAACGCAAACTGGATCTAAGCAGAGTGAGTGGGAGGCCAAAATAATAAAACTTGTGTCAGTGTCCAATTATTTCCAGACCTAACTGTATATCAGTACTGGGGTCACCATCTAGAGCACCCTAGCCCATGGAACAAAACCATTTCAAAACACTGGAAAGGAAAGGTACAATTGGAAAGGAAATGTAGTAGGGTTTCTGTTGGGAGTGCGATCAAAACCCTTACTGTTGGTTGGGTTTCCTGGGAGTGCGATCAAACTCCTGCAACTTATCCAGAAAAGTTCAGCAACATTTCAAATTTGAATAATATTTACATTATTCAAATATAAATATAAATTGATTCATTTAATAATTTATGTCCCTTGTTCTCTTAGGATGCTTGCAGATAATTCTACACATAGATGCCAACTTTGCTCTGTTCCTTTCAGTGATTCCTCCTGTCATATATCTGATTCTGTGCTTCAAGCTGAAGTCAGACACACAGATCACCATAGCAGCCATCTTCAGTGTCTTCTATGCTTTCCTCATGATTGCAACTGCTGTTTCTGTCATAGGTAAATGATGTGACTATCTCAATCAACTTATAGTAAAATCTGAAAATATTTACCTCAGCGTCCCAAGCTGTTGCCCGTTTAACTTCACGGATAATATCTAACCTGGGCACTCATTAAATACAACAAAAATCTGTGTAGATTAAAAAGGCAAAGGTGTCCTTCTCAGTCACTATTTTATACTGTCTCTTTTTATTTCAGGTACTATAGTTAAGCAGCAGACCATTTTGTCTCCCAGTGCCCTGTTTCTCATTACTATGGTTCTGATGAACATTATCACAGCAGGACTCCACCCTAAAGAGTTCCATCTGGTCATCTACGGCCTCCTCTACTTCGTCTGTATCCCCAGTGGCTACCTCCTGCTGACCATCTAATCCATGGTCAACTTGAACAATGTGTCCTGGGGCACCCGGGAGACAGGGGGCCCAGCTGCTGCTAAACCACCAACCCAGACCATCACACAGCGCATCCTACAGGCCAAGTGCTACAAATGTCCCTGCTGGAACAATGGTAAAGCAGTGGAACAGAATGACCGGGTGACTGAAATGGCGGTGACCGATGATAAGGCAAAGATGACACCTGACCTGACCTCTCAGGACAACAGGAAAACGAAACTTCAAATTCACTATGACATCTATAAACAAAGCCTTGGTAGCTTCAACAATGAGTTACGCAGGGCAGACAGCAACATTTATCGGGAATGATCAACAAGAATATCAACAATACCCGCGCTCTATTTGTCATGGTTGACAAGCTTACAAACCCAATAAAGCAGATAGCATCAGAACTCATGTCCACTGTGAAATGTAATGAATTTGCGTGTTTCTTTAGTGAAAAAATTATAAGTATTAGACGGACCATCAGAACTACACAGTCTAACAATGACACTGTACCGTCACCACAACCACCAAGACATAACTTGGTTATGTCGCATTTTAATACAATTGATCAAAAATCCCTAGAAGAAACAGTTCAACATCTTAAAGCTTCCACATGTTGTCTTGACACACTGCCATCAGACTTTTTTAAAACAATTTTTAACTCTATAACAATGGACCTACAGCAAATAGTTAATAGCTCTCTGCAATCAGGCATTTTCCCAACATCTCTAAAAACAGCTGCCATTAAGCCCCTATTAAAAAAGAGAACACTGGATGCATCTATAATGAACAACTATAGATCTGTATCAAATCTCCCTTTTATAGCCAAGATCATTGAGAAGGTTGTCTTCAATCAGCTCAGCAATTTTGTGACCTCAAGCGGTCTCTTAGATAAATTTCAGTCAGGCTTCCGACTATTTCATCACAGTACTGAAACGGCCCTGATTAAAGTTTTAAATGATATACGGCTGAATACTGATTCAGATAAAATAACAGTTCTGGTTCTATTAGATCTCAGTGCAGCATTTGACACTGTAGATCATAGAACACTTATAGATAGGCTGGAAAATTGGGTAGGACTCTCCGGGACAGTCCTTGATTGATTCAGATCTTATCTAGATGGCCGGAGTTACTTTGTCACCGTTGGTAATCATGAATCTGATAGGGTGGCTATGACATGCGGAGTTCCCCAGGAATCAGTTCTCGGACCGCTTCTGTTCAATCTCTATATGCTACCTCTGGGCCAAATTCTACAGAACAACAACATTAACTACCACAGCTATGCCGAAGATACTCAAATATATATGGCTCTCGAACCGTATGACAACAGCTCAATAGACTCTCTGTGTCACTGTATAGAGCACATAAATACCTGGATGAACCAAAATTGAGATTATTGTGTTTGGCAACAAAAATAAAAGAACAAGTATTAGTAAAGAGCTGGATTCTCGGGCCCTTAAAACCAGGGATCAAGTGCGTAATCTTGGTGTTCTGATAGACTCAGACCTCACATTTAACAGTCATATCAAAGCGGTCACCAAAACAGCATTCTATCAT
>JACXGI010020380.1:0-11169 GCA_016801175.1 Esox masquinongy | reverse complement strand
TGTTCTTAATTGGCCAGCAAACTCGCCTGACCTTAACCCTATAGAAAATCTATGGGGTATTGTGAAGAGGAAGATGCGATACGCCAGACCCAACAATGCAGAAGAGCTGAAGGCCACTATCAGAGCAACCTGGGCTCTTATAACACCTGAGCAGTGCCACAGACTGATCGACTCCATGCCACGCCGCATTGCTGCAGTACTTCAGGCAAAAGGAGCCCCAACTAAGTATTGAGTGCTGTACATGCTCATACTTTTCATGTTCATACTTTTCAGTTGGCCAACATTTCTAAAAATCCTTTTTTTGTATTGGTCTTAAGTAATATTCTAATTTTCGGAGATGCTGAATTTGGGATTTTCATTAGTTGTCAGTTTTAATCATCACAATTAAATGAAATAAACATTTGAAATATATCAGTCTGTGTGTAATGAATGAATATAATATCCAAGTTTCACTTTTTGAAAGGAATTACTGAAATAAATCAACTTTTTGATGATATTCCAATTATATGACCAGCACCTGTAGTTGCGGGACCTGGGGTTTTTCACAGAGCACCTGCCAAAAACATTTCTATTTAGATGTTGCTTAGACATTTATTCAAGTTAAATGGAGGCAAATGGGGTGGCTAGTCTTTCTGATAGCATGATGCACATCCATGCCAGACATCAGCATGTTTTGCAAAACCATTCATATCATGACAATTATTTCTGATTGGATACAATTATTTTAGATACAGTTCAGTCTTTGAGATTACTTTTAAAGTATAAGTGAAATACGTGAAAAATATGATTGGCATTGCTGCATTTGATCTTGATAGTAACAATCTTGGAGTCTGGTTTGTTTGTATTTGTACCAAATACAAAGTTCATCTTTTGACCGACTTGAAAAATAAATACAGTATTGTTTAGATTATCCTCTAAGAAATCCAATGGTCTAAATATATTATTTTGCATAATCCATCCAAATGTTGTTGGAGATTTAAAAACTTCAGAATGTAAAAAAATTGGGTGACTAAATCGATGGATTCCAGAGAAGAAAAATTGATAAAAGTAATGACCATTGCATCCCAATGTACAAAGCTCAATATGGCACACCATGAATAACCATTTACATTAAATTCAACCCATCATTGCAAATCAATTATTATTTGATCATTCATGAATTATACATGTGATGCACATGTGTCTTTTAAAACCTCCTGTATGTAAGTACCCCAGATCTGGGGTACTTCTGTTACTTAATTAAATTCAGTGTTATATGAGAATGGTAGGCCCTATCTGGGTATCCAGGGTGTCTACTGATAGCTGAGAGTCTTGTCTTTCCAGCAGTTCCTTCCAATTTTTGGTGTGACTCACTAGCATAGAAATCTACCATATTGTTATTACACATAACCTATTACACGATTCATTGGGATCATTGTGTGTACATTATACCTCTAAATCATTAAAATAGTAGATCAGGGTTTTGTTCCACCAGGGCCCTGTATTTTACAATGGATACACACCCTCCCTGAAAAACAGAAACAACTCCTAAACCACAGTTATTACCATACTCTGTCAATGTGCTGTAGTTACTGTAATATTTCATTTTTATGTTTTTGGAGGGATAAGGGGCGCTTGACTGGCTGTTCTATGCAATGGTTAAACTGGCAGTCAGTACAGTTCAGTTGTGTTGGGAGGACAGTTATGTCTGAAATCGTATTAGTCCATTCACAACGAAGGGGTTTTAAGTAACTCAGTCCAGTTCCTATACGTACTTCATATGCTCTAGATATAACAGCATTATGTAATGTAACTCATATTTACTCTGTTGTCCATTAAAATTATATAAAACTTCATGTACATTAATCCATTACCTTTTAGAGATGTTGTCTTGTGGGAGATTTGTTTTATGGGCAGTAGTCCTCTTTTTCTCCTCAGAGACTCATTGTAGAGGCATTAGTCCCCTTCTCTCTCTCCTCAGAGAGACTCATTGTAGAGGCAGTAGTCCCCTTCACTTTCTCCTCAGAGAGACTCATTGTAGAGGCAGTAGTCCCCTTCACTTTCTCCTCAGAGAGATTTATTGTAGAGGTCCCCTTCTCTCTCTCAGAGAGACTCATTGTAGAGGCAGTAATCCCCTTCACTCTCTCCTCAGAGAGACTCATTGTAGAGGCAGTAGTCCCCTTCACTTTCTCCTCAGAGAGATTCATTGTAGAGGTCCCCTTCTCTCTCTCAGAGAGACTCATTGTAGAGGCAGTAGTCTCCTTCTCACTCCCCTATTTTTGTCAACCCACAATATAGAATGCAGGGATATTTTACAAATGTATACAGTACCAGTCAAAAGCTTGGACTTACCCATTCACATGGGTACTGTATAGCCAGATATTCAGCTATGAGTCACTTAATTTTTTTATTTCAAACAGTTTATAAATAGATGTATAGCCAGGATCCACACAAACAAGTCTGAAATATGAAGAATATCTATAGACATAGACAGGAGCCATCCAAACAAGACCTATGAAATATGAACAAAATATATTATTTTTTAAAACAATACATCTGTAGTAGATTGTCTAACAGTACTTTATATGTAAATTATAAATATATGTTTTATGCCTTTTTGCTAAACCGAGGAGCAGGCTTGGAATTTCATCATTTTAGTGGCAAGGCCATTTGACCTTCGGTGTCACAAAAATGTTTAAGGCACCAAGGCCACCTGCCAGGGCACAAAGGCCATTGAGTGAAATAGAATGATTTGGAGCTTACAAATAAACAACTTGAATTGCTGATAAGAAAAAAACACTATTAACCTTTTTAGTATCTTACTTTGAACCTTCAGGCGTCCATTAGAAAGCTGAAGATGAAGAGGAAGTTCACTTTTCAGCACGACAACGATTGTTTGTGATTATTTGTGATTAGTCAGAGTCACTTTAAATGATGGCAGGTGTGTAATGACTTCTATTTAACATGAGTTTGAATGTGATTAGTTAATTCTGAACACAGCCACATCCCCAGTTATAAGATGGTGCACATTTATGCAACCAGGTTATTGTAAGGTTTTTATTTTTCATTTTTCCCCCTCGAAGATTTCAGTTTGTTTTTCAATTGAATTGTTCACATTATAGGTCACATTAAAAGTGGAAAAAGTTCTGACATGATTTATCTTTGTCTCATTCTTTTACATCACAAAAACCTGGCATTTTAAACAGGAGTGTGTAGACTTTTTATATCCACTATATATTCCTCCTAACAATGTTTTAAGTCCATAACCATATCATTACTCTAGAATTAAAAATGTGCTTGTTCCAGGCACCCCCGGAAAAATTAATATTTCTGTCTTTCTGGACACGTTGAACTTTCATCAATATCGGTGTCTGTGACCATGGCAACAGTGACGTCGATGCAACCTGGGAATAACAGTTTATTATTCTGTGTAAATGTACACATTTAGCCTAGTTTATACAGTTCTTAACATTCACTCCACAGGTTGCATTGGGAAAGCAGTGCATGGAAAGGCTTTGATTTTCACTTTATAATAGTGTGATTCATGGCTAATCGGGCGCGAGAATTCAATGCCCAGATAAAGCCCCGCCTCCACGCCAATAGAGGCTCAAAACTTTTGAAGAAAAGTTTTGAAAAAACATGACTCGAACGAAGGTGGGAAGAAACTGTAATCGTAAGAAGAAGCGAACGTGGAAAAAACGTGTTTGAACGAAGACATTTTAAGATTGGACGCGAAAATCCATTTAATGATTTTAGCATACACTTTTTCCACACTTGAATCAATTTTTTCATACGATTGAATTTTGTGTTTTCATACTATGAAATATTTCAGTTATGTTTTTCTTTTCTTACAGTCAATATATTTGAGCTCAATTTAGCTCCATACAATTCCATGTGACCCAAAAGTAATCCCACAATGCCAAACTGTCTTACATTCTATGGAATGCCATTTAAGTCAATATTAAAGAAATAAATATGGCTGTAAAATAAATCCTGAAATAAAGTTATTAGGCAATAAATATACATATATAAGAGTCAATACATAAATAAATAGGTTTTTATTTCAAAATTATGTTTTTCAAAGGACTACTTTTATTTATTTCAAGGAACTTTTATTTCATAATGACACATTTATTTCATTATGACATTTCCATTTGGTATATTCGAATGAATGGGGCGTGGTTATCTCACAGATTCAGACCAAAGCAACAGCAGCACTGAATCACTGAGTTTTAATATACGAGAAGGGAGCGAACATTTCTGGCAGATGGAAAGGACAGTAGGCAACAAAAGAAAACATCGTTGTTGCTCATTGTTCAGATGCGTGCGATATCTGATTCCCAAAAAAGCTTCTCAAAATTATTGAGAGGCTGCCAACCGCCTGGACGGGACGGTGACGCCAGGAGACAGCCTGGCTTGCACATCCATCCATTGATTCAGGTAAGAGCTTTAGGTAAAGTTGCTTTGTAAAATGAACATCATTACTTTTGTATTATGTGTATGTTAGCCCTCTAGATGTTTGTTTTATGTAAACCAGATTAACATGACGACACTGTGTGGACACTAGTGATGGCAAAATGTTAGAGTCCTAATGTAGCTACTTGAGTGTGTTGATTTAGCAATTGTTTTTGCTAAATAAAAGTACAGTAACCTCATGTTTGCTAGGTTAGTCTCATACCTAATCGTTAGTAATAACAAATTCTACCAGTAACGTTTTTTTACATCATTTGATGTAAAAAAAAACACGTGACAACTCAAAAACATACTCAAAAGGCAAAGCCTTATAACAGTTCCACCCAAAGAAAGCTGCCATTTATGGTTAAAAAAAATTGACTCAAAAAAAGGCTGGGGCCACCATGGCATTAGCTATCGCTGAACACTGTTCCATGCTGGCATGTGATCACATTGGACAAGCATGTAGAGCTGCTTTCTCAGACTCCACTGCTGCTACCCACTTCAAAATGCACAGGACAAAGTGCAAAGGAATGATTAATGTTGTTCTAGCACCATACTTTCTGAGAAAGTTGGTTGCAGATGAGGGTGACCAGCGTTTCAGCCTCCTCCTCGATGAGTCCATGTAAGTGTTTCTAAGTACCTGGGGGTTGTGGTAAGGTACTTTAGTGACAACAAACAGACAATTGTATCAACATTTCTGGGGCTTGTTGACTTGGAGGGAGGAGATGCCAAATCTATAGCCCATGCTGTTGTGGCTTTCCTCGAGAAGTGTTGTCTTAAAAAAGAGAAACTCCTGGGGATAGGGACTGACAATGCCTCTGTTATGACGGAGATTAACAATGGAGTCCATAAAGTGCTGAAGGAGGAGTATGGCCTCAAAGATCTGGTTCTTATTCGCTGTGTGTGCCACTCTCTGCAGCTTGCTGTAAGTCATGCTTCCAATGACACCATGCACCGTAGTGTGGAGTACTTGGTACGAGAGACTTATAACTGGTTTTCAGTGTCTCCAAAGCACAGGAAGGCCTACAAGGCCATATATGAGACCATAAAGGATGGGGAGAAACCTTTACAGATAACCAAGGTGTGTGCCACATTTTGGCTCTCCATTGAACCTGTGGTTTCACACATTTTGAACCAGTGGGAGGAGCTTAGGCTGCATTTCGCTGTCACCAAGTCCAGTGAACACTGCTACATGACTGAGGTTTTATACTCCATGTACAGTGATCCTCAAAACATATTGTATCTGACTTTTTTGAAGTCAGGGCTGGGTGAGGTACAGTTGGCCATCAAGGCTTTTGCGGGAGAGCAGGTAGATCCTCTTAAGCTACATGACAGCTTGGTTAGCCTGATCAAGTCTGTGAGCAGCAAGGTGCTGAATCCACTGGCAAATGTTGATGTACTCAAAGGGCCAACAGATGGATACATCAGTCCCAAACCGTACCTTGGTTACCTTTTTGAGTAAAAGGCAGCTGAGCTCCACCTTGCGCCTGAGGGTGACAACAATGTCAGAAAGTGGAGTGTGGCCTTCACCAGCTCCCTCACTAATGAGATGAGGGCGAGACTGCCGGACAACATCGAAGCATTGCAGTACATGCCATTTTTCAATGTGGAGGAAACTCTAAAGCACAATAAGAGCCCTGAAGAAATAGAAAAAATAGGCAAGCTCTTTAGCTACTCCCCAGCAGAGATGAACAATATTGTCCAGCAATGGCGTGCCATCCATCTTAGTAAATGGAATGAGACAAAAAACACACTGGGGTTCTGGAGTGAGATTTGGAAGTTCAGGGATGCAGCTGATATCAACCTGTTTCAAGGACTGGCCTTGGCTGCTGTGTCTGTGTTGTCCTTGTCACACGAATGCTGAAGTCAAGAGAGTATTCAGCCAGATGAGTGTGGTAAAAAGCAAACTTAGAAATTGGATGTCCTTGCAGACCCCTAACTCCATCCTGTACATCCGATATGGACTGAAGCTGTCTGGTGAGGCTTGCTATGAGCACCAGCTGCCTGATAATGTTTTGCAGCTTTTTGGCACATCAGCTGCTTACTCATTTAAGTCAGCTCCCTCAGTTGCTGAACCTGCCATAGAGAGCCTTGACCAAAATGACAATGACCCACTCTTTCTGTGAGCCAGCACAGCCTGTGTGTGTGTGTGGAGGGGAGTCTGGAAGAAAAAAAAACTATGAACCTAAAAAGGGCCGGACTAGTTACCATCATTTTCTCACACTGCCATTGAGAGTTTTTTCTATTGTCACTTTTTGGTCCATTTAGATTGTTAATGTAGATTGTATACAAAAACAAATGTTAAAAATGTTATGGTTAAAAATGTTAATGTTTTACTGTGACTTGTTGTAGGCTCCAAAGTGGACCATAAGGTTAAAAACCAAACCAAACTTAAGAAAAATAAAATAAAAAGATTAAAAAAAAAAAAAATAGATTTATATATATATTTTAAACTAAGTAACTCCGCCAGTGTCTCTTCGGTGAATTTTGCCGTTCCCAAGCCCGGATAAAGAGGAGTGTTGGAATTGTGACAAAAAAACAAGAATCGACAGAAGTTCATTTGTAGTTCTAAACATATTTAGGGTGTTTTTTACTTACTTTTTGTCTCTCCCACGACGTTATTCCTCTCTCTTACAGCGTCCATCACAATTACATGCACATGGATAATTATGCAAATTAGGTGATGACGTCTTTAGCGACTTCTAGCAACTTTTAGGATACCCAATAGCTACTTTCCTTACTGAGGAGTTGGCAACACTGGAGGTGAGTTAGTAACGGGAGAGAAGACGAATGACAAGTGATCGCAAGGACTACAAACACTGCAGTGTGCCCCCAACCTTAAGTTAATGTTTCAAATATTATGTTCTACAAAATTGTTGTCAATGGCTGAGATATTCCCGATTTAAACTTTATCGCTGGTCTGTCTGTCAGTTTGCATTGACTTTATAATCTACTCATAATCGCTTTAGAGATTTGCAGTACTGTCCTGCCCACACTAAATCACACTGCACTAGCTATTACTACTCCAGTCTTGTTCAGTAATGTGAGGCAAGTCGTGTTATTGTTTAAAATTCTGATTTGTAAACATTAGTGGCAGGATTCTACACAGTGCACCTTTAAGACAATTATTTATTGCAATATAGACCTGGGTTAGAATCCAGCTCAGGTGAAATACAGACAAAACAAAATACAATGGACAGCTATATGCAGTCTTAAAATATGTAAAACATTCCCCCCATTAAGTTTCATACATGTGACTGCTAAAAATTAACTTGTAACCCCCTACCCTTTAAAAACATTTACGAGTGATGGACTGTGCAATCTCATGACTGTTCAAACATCAAAAGTTTTATTTACCAACAACTATTAACCAGTCAACTTAGCATCAGCCTAAAATTGACCATAAGTATCAAATACTCACTTTATTCAATCCTGTCTGGTTCGGAGATTTTCTTGTGATTTCCCAACACTGATCCTGAACAAACCCCTTCCACTCACTTTTACAACAGCAGGAGGGGAAGCCAAGCAAAAGGGTTGATCATTAACAAATCAGACAAAGGTTGCAGTGTCTCGCTCAGACACGCCCATGGATTCACCCTCACACACACAAGCACTCCACCCCCACCCGGTTTCTCTCACTGGGAGAATGTATACAATGCTGTTTAATCCATCCCTTTCAATCAATTTAGTCTGGCCCTAGATCTACAAGTTTTTAATTCTGGCCATTCGGTGCTGTCAATCAATGTCAACTAGTCTCAGTCAAACAGCATTTCTATAATAAATCAAGGCTGTTCTACAATAGATGCCCTGACACAACAGAGTGTATTTTACAATTAAATTGGCGGTTAGTATAAAACATAATGGACTCAGCTATCATTGACTTCAAACTTTATATCAACATGTAGCTAATGATTTACTTGTATATGATGTATGCAATAAACTAAGCAATAGAGACCCTTGATCCCTATTCTTATTTGTATTAAATCATAAAAAAATATGTTTTATGTTGTGGTGTCAGTACTTTCTTTTTGGATGCCCTTACAGTGTAGAGAGAGAGACAGGATGCAGACGAAGTCACAAACCAGACTTTACTAGGGTTAAAGAAAAGAGTACAAGAACTGAAAAGGAACAAAAAACAACTAGAAAAGCACTCCTGAAAAGGCCCAAAATAACTAGACCTAGACTTGAGAACAACAAAGCAACAAACACATGACATCGACAACACCCCGAGAGACACAAGGAAACTGAGGGATTCATTTTGTCCTGGTTGATTAGTGTAATTGAGTCCAGCTGAGTGTGACGGTGATGAGGACCTGGGGCCTCATGTATCAATCGTGCGTACCCACACATATGTGTGCGTAAACCCTGCGTACGCCAGTTTTGACGCAAAGGTTGGCATTTATCAATGTTGAACTTGACGAGGAAGTGAACATATCTCTACACAAATTTAAACCTAAGCGTATGCACAGGCTAGCGGTTGAAGAGGAGAAATTATAGATTTTGGAAAAGCTGGCAGAGGAATGTTCGTCAATACACAAGGGGAGATTGAAATCTATCAAAACATTCATAAATAAATATGTACAAATTCCCGGCTGAAACAATTTCCTCCAACATGGTACAACCAACAGGATACAAATGTAAGAAATGTCCAGTCTTAACCAAAATCAAAATAGTTTCCCAAGGCAAATCAGTCCAAGCAATTCAATATGACCCAATGATGTTGTTCCACATACACACCTGTTATGATTGTAGTCACCATAAATAGACCACACCTATAAGAACGCCTTTTGGGAGAACACTATGGCAGCCCTGGCACTATTGGAGGACATAGCAAATGGTGCTATTCGACGTGAGCGCACATTCAGGGACCATGCCGACTTATTTGCACGTGATGCGTGGCTCTTCAGCCGATATCGGCTCCCCAGAGCCATCCCTTTAGATATCTGCCGCAGGAGCTGACACCAGCAGGCTAACAAATCGCACCCGTTCCATTTCAGTGCCAATCCAAGTCCTGTCCGTTATAGGCTTTTTGACCACTGGAACCGGTCAGTGGAATTTGGCCACTGGAATATCTGTCTTCACTTAGCCAATTAATGCTGCCAGTGTTGAACGGCCTTATTCGTCCGACTCCCAGATTCATTCGGTTCCCATACACTGCTGCGGAGCAGACAACAGTCAAGAGGCAATTTGCAGATGTGCCTCCTGGTGTTGGTTTACCTAATTTAATTGGGCCCATCGACTGCACCCACGTTGCAATACGTGCTCCATCAGTCAACGAATACACATACATGAACCGCAAGCACTCACTCCATTAATATTCAAGTCATTTGTGATACCAACATGAAGTTCACCAATGTGGTGGCATGGTGACCAGGAGGCACCCATGACTCATCTTGTTAAACAGTAGTGTGGGAACCCAAGTTCCCACAAGTTCGGCAGGACATTATTCAGCGCCTTTAAATGGGTATGTTACGCATGAGTTCTAACAAATTGCTCCATCGAAAGTACACAGTTGTTAACATTTCAACAAACGAAACGTTATTCTCCCGATATGTAAAGCACCTTTCCTGAGACTAAGCTTATGTAACATGAAGGCCAGTCAATGGCATCAATGCCTTCGTCACCTAATTGTCTGTCACCTTCAAAACCATTCCCTTGTTAGGGGTTGTCTTGCAGTTACCTCTCCAGTGCACCTGTCACTTTTATTTGCACCAAAACCAGTGACATTGATTCACAATCACTTATGCTTCCTAACTGGACAGATTGATATCCCTGAGGTTTAATTGACTTGGTGTTATACTGTTATGATTACGTCTTCCCTTAATTTTTTTGAGCAGTGTATATTGGGCATCTTGAGGGTTTAATTGGCCCTTACATCCTTGATAATTTTCACTTATTATGCTTGCAAATGAAGGGCCAAAGGCAGAGGAAATTTGGCGTTTAGCTTAACTTTGGATCAGAAAAATAAGTTTGAGAAAAAGGTAATTTTTATTACCACAAGATGGCAGTACCATGCAGAGGAGAATCAAGCGTGTTATCTTCATAAACAAATCACTAAATGATCTTTCAAAGGCTATCTGAAGTTTGGAAGATTATCACTAAAATGGCAGAATAGAACAACAGAGAAGTTACCATGGCAACATGCCATGACGATTTGTGAAATATTATTTCCTGTTAAACCTTAGTTAAGATATTTCATTTTGCCTTTAATCTAAAAATGTTGACTTTATTCTCAAAGTACTTTCTATGACCCAAAGAATGTATCTAAATTCCACCAGCATTACCTTTTATTATAAAATGTATCTTCACCTAAATACTCTTACACTAGTAAAGGGAAGTTAGGTTCTGGATGTACACTAGTAATGGGAAGTTAGGTTCTGGATGTACACTAGTAAAGGGAAGTTAGGTTCTGGATGTACACTAGTAAAGGGAAGTTAGGTTCTGGATGTACACTAGTAATGGGAAGTTAGGTTCTGGATGTACACTAGTAATGGGAAGTTAGGCTTATTGGAGTTGGAGATGAGTGACTGAGTGTAAGGTCAGAAAGACGGCAGGTCCAGATGCCTCCAGCCATCTGAGTGTGAGGTCAGAAAGACGGCAGGTCCAGATGCCTCCAGCCATCTGAGTGTGAGGTCAGAAAGACGGCAGGTCCAGATGCCTCCAGCCATCTGAGTGTGAGGTCAGAAAGACGGCAGGTCCAGATGCCTCCAGCCATCTGAGTGTGAGGTCAGAAAG
>JACXGI010020379.1:0-11170 GCA_016801175.1 Esox masquinongy | reverse complement strand
CCCTCCCCCCCCTAACTCTCTCCCCCTCCCTCTCACCCCTAACTCTCTCTCTCCCTCCCTTCACCTCCCCTCCCTCTTCCTTTCCCCCTGACTTCTCACCCCCAGCGTCTCTACTCAACCTACTTCTCCCACTTCCCACCCTCTCCCCATCTGCCCTCCCTCCTTTCCTCTCATTTTCTTCCTTCTCAAGGTTAATCACGACTCAGTCAGGCTAACAGCCATGTCAGCGTATTCCGCTGATCTGCTCCTGATGCGGTAAAGTGAGGAGAGTGTTCTCCCTTTAATAGTCTTATCGATTAGCCTTGCTTTCTCTGTTAGCCAGGGTCCAGGGCTGCGATCAATGGCCTGGATCTCCTGCTAATACCATATGTAAACAGTCTGATCCAGCTGACAGGGAGAATCTGAGCTCCATGGCCCCGATGCCAAGCCGTATCGTTCCTGTGACGGAGCTCTCCTTACTGGGTGCTGGGCATTGTGTGGACTGCATCTTGACATGTTGTGTGGTAAAGAAGTGGCTTTGAACTGCAAAAATAACTTTTGATTCATGTTTTCACTCAAACTGTCAAGCAAATCAACTGAAGAAGTTATGAAAGGTTATGGATGGACAGCTTTGTAGAACCAAAACATGAGGCTACAAAAGCAGCCTCTGACAGCTCTCGAAGTCCAAGTTGTTTTGGGGTGGTTGCTGCGGGTGTGATTACGATGTCGTTGTTCACAATAGAGAAGTAGTTGATAAGTGCAGCCAGCTACAAAGAAATTAACGGTCTAAAGCACAACAGAAAGGTGAGGGCGTTTCTTTTATTCGGAATTATGTATTTTCAGTTATACTTCAGGAAAACAACAATCTATCAAACTTATTAAAATAACATTTTCAACACAGTGTAATGATTTATTTGTCGTAATAAAACTGGTTGTTTTGATCCTAGATGTTAAGCAGGAGCTCAAGATGCGTTAAAAAATAAACACCTATGTGTTCTAACACTAATGACTTCTAACATCAATGTCTATGACTTCTAACATCACTTAAGCCCCAATACAGTTTAATCACATTTATATTTCACACCAAATAACTTATTCTATTTATCCACTTGCATAGTTTTGCAGTTATTTCTAGCACAGCATTTAGAGATTTCCCCAGTGTTAGATTTCTTTATATTTATTATACCCCCCCCTCATAATTTACTCCTTGGAGTTGAGACAGAGCGGAATGAGTGTTCAGCCACCTGGGGAAAGGAGAGTTACTTGCTAAATTATGTACCTGAGACTAGGTGGAGGAGAATACTCTCTGGTTTGCCCTCTAGTGTAAATTCAACCGGCAGAGTGTAAACACCGGGTCCACGGTGGGTTGTAGAATTGATTGTCGGTACATGGGACTAGGTGGAGGGTTATGCTCTCTGGTTTGGATACTTGGGACTAGGTGGAGGGATAAACATTCTGGCTTGGGTACTTGGGACTAGGTAGATGTAAATACTCTCTGGTTTGGGTACTTGGGACTAGGTGGAGGGATAAACTTTCTGGCTTGGGTACTTGGGAGTAGGTGAAGGGATATACTCTCAGGTTTGGGTACTTGGGACTAGGTGGAGAGATATACTCTCTGATTTGTAAACATGGGACTAGGTGGAGGGATATACTCTCTGGTTTGGGTACTTGGGACTAGGTGAAGGGATATACTCTCTGGTTTGGGTACTTTGGACTAGATGGAGGGATATACTCTCTGGTTTGTGTACTTGGGACTAGGTGGAGGGATATACTCTCTGGTTTGAGTACTAGGGATTGCATTGTTTAAGTGGATTAGCGTTGAAGTCATTAGCTTTTCAAACGCCCCTCACGCTAGCCTTTCTTTGGCATTTTTGTGCTGCAGCAGTGCCATGGTCACCTCAAAGTGTTTTCTCTAGATCGGCGACAAACGACAGAGATAAAAAACAGCAAATTCTGCTTACTTTTTGTCATTAACTTAATTGATTCCCACGGCTCCAGGCTCTGCTACAGCTAATATTAGGATGCTAACAGCACAGTGCTAGTGACCGGACGGACCTGGCCTAGCCCCTCATGACTCTAGCTATTGTTCTTGTGTGTGTGTGTGTGATTGTTGAGGTCCCTCCGTTCCATTCTTCCTTTCTTGTTAATTTAACTTATCTTTATTAATGTCGGACTGACTATGACTGTGTGGGTTGAGATAAGGTTTGGGTGGCAGCAGTGCGCTCAGTGTTTTGGTTCTATCGGTCCAGAGATTGGGATAAGTGGTTACCAGTGCTCTTATAAGTCATACTATGAAGTAATAAAGAAGGTGGTTTAATATGTTTCGGACATCACATATATTACCATGTTTTTAGGGAGGTTTTACACTGCCGTGAAACCCTCAGTGTGATAGACAGGGTGTAAGCTCGTGCAACAGGGATTTATGGAAATGGAAGTATTGCTGTCTTTTTAGAGCGGTCGAACACTTGGGAACACTTTACTTGGATCGTCTGCATTTTCGTGCCTTTCACACTTGGCCTTTGACCCTAAACTTGACTAAATTAACCTTATTAATCAAAGGTTTTAATGCAAATAGATAAGTCCGTACATCTGTCACAGTTCACACATGTACAGGACGGTTTATCTGCACGTGTAACCTGGAAATGTACTTATTGCACATCCCTCTGTCCATGAGGACCGTTCAGAGACTGAGGTCCCAACCAGGTCTCAACCATTTTCACTCCACCCTTGATAACTGTCCGGCTCATGGACGAAGCGGCAAGGTGTTTCACATCGTCGGCTTGGGGATCCAAACTAGCACTTTTTCCCTGTCAGATACCCTGAACCCTCCAGAAACCTGGCGTCCCACTGTACACATGCACCCCCGCTCTCTGCTTCCAATCAGTCCCTCATTTGTCCACTTCTTTCCCCGCATATACAAATGTGTTCATTTAGAACAATAGTCATTCAAATAATGATGAAGTAAAAACACAGTTGCCCTCTAGTGTAAATTCAACCGGCAGAGTATAAACACTGGGTCCGCGGTGGTTTGTAGAATTGATTGTCGGACGACGCGCCAGTGGCCGATACAAACTCTCTGTTATCAGTCTTTGTGACGTATTCGGGCCACAGTGGGAGAAACGTGTTGGGGTCGCGAGAAGGATGATGTGCACGTGTGTCAGATTTTGCCATGAGAAGGTATTTAACTGAGGGTTTACCCAGCCCACTCTGTGCGGTTAGATGTGTGTGACAGTGAGGGTGTTTGCGTGTGTGTTTTGTTTGTGTGTGTATATGTGTGTGTGTGTGCCTGGAAAGGTGTGTTTTAGCAGACCTCCTCTTCCTGTATTTACTGAGGACTGAGGATCAAGCAGTAAACCACCTGTGGAGTGGTGTGTTAATCCACTCACACCTTCACAACACTACCCAGGTACCCCCAGTACTCCCAGTAGGCCTGTGCAACTTAAGGTTTTAAACTGTCATAATATTAAACCCATGAAACTTAATCCAGCCCTTACACCTGACCATAAACTTTACTCATCATGCCTAATCTTACAATTAACCCTAAACATTACTCATTAAACATTACACAATTCCAACACTATATCCAATTGTAAATATGTCCATAAACCTAACCCCTAAACCCCTAAACTGTTAACCTAATTTTACTGTCTTTATGGGGACCCCACATAAGCACATTGACCTGGATCCCAAATACACACACACACACACACACACATTGGAGTACGCTCTAGCCCCCAACAAGCACTCAAAATCACTTTCTGAGAGTGCTGTAACATCCATATCTCGTTAATGAACTAAAACCCCATTTCAAAAAAGTTGGGGCACCGTGTAAAATGCAAATAAAAAGAGAATGCATTAATGAGCGAATCAGTTATCCCAATATTTAATTGAAATAAAACAAAGACAACAAATCAAATGTTGAAACAGAGAAATGTCATTGTTTTTGGAAAAATACATACCCATTTTGAATTTGATGACAGCAACACCTTTCAAAAGCATTGGGACCAGGGCAGGTTTACCACTGTGTTGCATCACTTCTTTTAACAACACGCTGTAAGCATTTGGGGACTGAAGAGACCAGCTGCTGTAGTTTGGAAAGTGAAATATTTTCCCATTCTTGATTCTTGATTCTTGCGGCGTTCATGATTCCCAAAAATAATTTCAAATTTTGACACTTTGCGTCAGTCCATCTTAAATGAGCTCGAGCCCAGAGAATGCAGCACCATTTTTGGATCTTGTTTATATCTGGTTTCTTCTTTTTTAACTTGCATTTGTGGATGCAGCGACAAACTGTGTTCACAGACAATGGTTTTCGGAAGTGTTCCTGAGCCCATGCAGTGATGTCCACTACAGAATCGTATCTGTTTATGATGCAGTGCCGTCTGAGGGCCCGAAGATCACGACCATCCAATATTGGTTTTTCAGACTTGTCCCTTGCGTACAGAGATTTCTCCAGATTCTCTGAATCTTTTAATGATACTGTATACCGTAAATGATGATTTTCTCAATGCAATTTTACATTGAGGAAAGGTATTCTTAAATTGTTGCACAATTTGCCTGCACAGTATTTCACAGAGCGGTGAACCACTCTCCATCTTCTGAAAGACTCATTCTCTCTGGGATGCTCTTTCTATACCCAATCATGTTACTGACCTGTTGCTAATAAAACTAATTAGTTGTGAGATGTTCAACCAGTTGTTTAAACATTACACAACTTTTCCAGTCTTTTGTTGCCCCTGTCCCAGCTTTTTTGAAACATGTTGCTGGCATCAAATTCAAAGTGGGCATTCATTTTTCAAGAAACAATAACATTTGCGACTAACAGGACATAATATTTTGTCTATGTACTATTTTGTATTAAATACAGGGTTTAAATGATTTGCACATCATCAGTATTTCCCACGACTAGTCCCAAGTACCCACTAGTCCCAAGTACCCAAACCTGACAATATTTCCTACCACCTGGTCCCAAGTATCCAAACCAGAGAGCATTTCCCACCACCTAGTCCCAAGTATCCAAACCAGAGAGTATAAACCTCCACCTAGTCCCAAGACCCCAAACCAGAGAGTAGAACCCTCCACCTAGTCCCATGTACCCAAACCTGAGAGTATAACCCTCCACCTAGTCCCAAGAACCCAAACCAGAGAGTAAAACCCTCCACCTAGTCCTATATATACAAACCAGAGAGTATAACCCTCCACCTAGTCCCATGTACCCAAACCTGACAGTATAACCCTTCACCTAGTCCCAAGAACCCAAACCTGAGAGTATAACCCTCCACCTAGTCCCATGTACCCAAACCTGAGAGTAAAACCCTCCACCTAGTCCCATGTACCCAAACCTGAGAGTAAAACCCTCCACCTAGTCCCTTGTACCCAAACCTGAGAGTAAAACCCTCCACCAAGTCCCATGTACCCAAACCTGAGAGTAAAACCCTCCACCTAGTCCCATGTACCCAAACCTGAGAGTAAAACCCTCCACCTAGTCCCATGTACCCAAACCTGAGAGTATATCCCTCCACCTAGTCCCATGTATTCTCACATTTTTGGAAACGCGGTTGTTACTCTGACCCGCCCCGGTGCACTCGGATGTCAGCTGGTGGGGAACCAAAATGTCAGGAGGATAAAACCAGCATCAAAAGGAAGCTGCTCGAGTCGACTTCCTGTCCGGTCATTGGGGGTCGGTGACATTTTCCTGAAAGATTAGCGCACAGCTCCAGTCAAGCTGATGTCTTATTAGTTCCACAGGAGAGAGTTCATTCACTTCATGTTCCACGGTCTCCCTCTCCTACACTGTCCGCGAGGGGCGCTCTCTGTCTTTCTTTCTGTTGAGCGGGTCTCTCTACCCCCAGCGGGTCTCTCTGTGTGCGCTCCTCATTACCCGTATCACCCAGGTGACACACGTGTTTGTTCATCGGGAACTCTCGGTCCAGCCGTCGGGGGGGGGGTTAATGACCCAGAGATAACGGTGACATGCCCGATAGCGGCCCACAATCCCCAGCAGCTGGACACAGCACGCTCTGACCCGGGGTCTGTCCGGGTCTCAGGTGACACTATTCCCTGCGTAGTGCCCTTCTTCTGACCAGGACACTGGGCCAGGTGTACTATATAGGGAAGAAGGGGGTGGTTTAGGAGGCGGCCAGAACATCAGGTTTCTATTGATTATATTGATCCCTGCAGTGATCCTTATCAGGCTCTTAACAGATCCACCGCTATGACCCAGGCTGTCTGTTAGCTCTTAGCCCAGTCAGGCATGAATCCTGTGTCCATCAGCTGCTCCGTCCGTCCCCCTGCTAACGTCTCCCTGTCTGTGGTCCCGGAGGGCTTTAGGGCCGTAAAGAGGGTGAAAGCCTCTGGACACTAAAGTGATATAATCCCATAGGCCATTGGCAGGGCCCTGTCAGAGGTTAGACCAGGTGACCGTGCTTGAGCCTGAAGAGGAGTTTGTCCTTCATCGCTAAACGAGAGCACGGATTCCGCCGGAGGCCCCAGCAGGTTGAAACGGGATCCTGTAACCTTATAGGCCAATAAGTAGTTTCAGGCCCCGTCTGAGGTCAGGTGAGGTGACTGGTTAAAATGTATTGTTAGACCACTGACATCTGATTCTCTGACCTCACAGTATCATGCCGCACTGTCGTGGGTGTTTGTGTGAAAGCTAGTCATAGATGTGAGGAAGAGGAACTACCTTAGCGCAGTCTTTTTCACGTACAGTGCCTGTGTATGTGTATACGTGTGCGTGTGTGCGAATGTGTTTGTACGTGTGCGTGGGTGTAGAGGTTTCATTTACGCTGCGGTGACTCCTCTCTGAGCGGGTGAGTTGAAAAATGTTGTCGGTTCTCCCAAGAAACGGCTAGATATTTACATTCACACAACACAGATGCTCTCTGAACCGTTCATGCCGTTCCAAGTCGAGGGGACAAATATTTAATCCAAAGTTTTTGAAGGAGTTTTAATTTTTCATTCTTTGTGTGACGTGTTTCTGATGATTAACCGCTCTCTGAACCCAGGAAAAAAAAAACACATATGCACGCACGCACACACACACACACACACACACACACACACACACACACACACACACACACACACATTAATACACACCCTAACCAGCTTTCCGCTCCTGACAGGTGAGGGTTCTAGATGTTTATTGCAGTTTACACACTAGTCTTTCCCTCTACTCCGACAGCTCTTTTCTCCCTCTTCTTTTTCTTCCGCTCTCCTCTTTCTTCTTGCTCCCTCTATCTCCAAACCCAGCCACCCAGAGCTGAGCAAACAGCTTGAGAGAACAGGGAGGAGCCAAACGGAACAGAGGAATGGAAGGGGAAAAAAAACAACCTGCCAGGCATCCTCCGCACAGCTCAGGCTTCAATTAAAAGTATCTGTAACGAGAAGGAAAGTGGGAGAGTGGGGGAAAGAGAGAGGGAGAGAGGGGGACAGAGAGAGAGAGAGAGAAGGCAGGGGGGCCGGGGCGACGAGAGGAAAGAAAGGAAAACAGTATTGATTGACACTTAGGGAGTTAATCCCCCATCAATGGCTCCTGGAGAGGGAAGGAGAGGAGGGAGGAGACAAAGAGCAGCGATCAGTGACTGAAGAGAGGCTAGATGACGGAGGATGGAGACAGGGGAGCGAGGAGCACAGACCCCTTTCAAAGGGCAGCTGGCTTATTTTTACAAAACACACACACACACACACACACACACTAACCTGCACACAACCCCCACCCACGCTAAGGACCCTTCTTTTCTTCATATGTCTCCCCCAAACCCCCCTCTGTGCTCCCGTTCAGTCTGTAGCCAACGCCATTATGGGTGCTCTTTGTGAGTGCTCCTAGGGGCAGATGCTACGGTTAGCGTTAGCCTGACAAGGAGAGCCAGGCCCCGGTGGGGGTGGGGGGGCTGGACAGGCCCCTGGTTTATGGCCTCGCCTGGTATAGTGACAGAAGGCCTTTATGACCAGGAGATGTCCCCCTATATGTTGTGTGTTTCCCACACCAGCAAAGCCCATTTGAATTGAGCTGAACTGACTAGCTGCCTTGTTATTGAGCTGGAACAAGTTAATATTTTAACACACCGACTGTTGTTGAGGCACATGTCGACGTGTGTCGGCTGGTGTCATCGAGTCACTACGATCTCCCTCTGTTCCCCATCCTACGACCTTTCTCTGTTCCCCATCCTACGACCTTTCTCTGTTCCACATCCTACGGTCTCTCTGTTCCCCATCCTACGACCTTTCTCTGTTCCACATCCTACGACCTTTCTCTGTTCCACATCCTATGACCTTTTGCGGTTCCCCATTCTGTATGTCTTGTGGATTATGAAGAATATCCCCACTGGGAGAAGCTGATTTCCTGCTAATGGTCTTGTATGCAAACATGTCAAAGGTTTTACAAACAGCTTTGAAACATTTCTTCTCACACATGTGCTTTTGGTCAGTGAGCCTAAGGACTGATCATGGGGACCGTGGTGCATGGAGAACGAGACCAAAAACACTTCAAACACGTGCATTGGAAAAGAGGGAAGGGAAGTAGTGGCAGAAAGAGAGATTGATAGAGAAAGAGGCAGAGGGGAAAAAAAGCCTAGAAAGTGAGCGAGAGAAGTAAGAGAGGGTAAACCCTTTTTACATCTGGAATAGGATCAGACAGGAAGCGTCGCATCTGGGACAAAACAGCTGGAGGCCAGGGGTTCCAGAATAGGCCCTTTTACCCATCAGCCCTCAACACAGGGCTTGGTCTCCACTGATCTGGAGCGCTGGTCACAGGGGACATGACACTTCGAACGCAGGGATATACTGCGGAGAGATACTCAACTATCCTCAATAGCGCCTGTGTGTCACACCGCCTCGTGGTTTTTTCAGACATACGTGTCGCAGAAATCGCATCTGTCAAGGTTTGTTCGTGGACTCTGTTGATGGCGGACGCCCGTCGATTGAACTGAGGACACGACTAGAGAAACGCCCGTGTTAGTCTGTAGTATTGGCAGGTCTGCCGTCTGCACGTCATGTTGACGTGTCTTCGTGGACAATATCAGTTCTGTCCTGTGTTGTTTTGTGTGGAGTAACTCTCCGCCGGCAAACATTCTTGTCATGGTAATCAATCTATAAGGACTTTCAGCTGTGCCCCACCTGGGACGCGTGCTGCCCCTCTACCTCCCACAACTCAGCCATCTGTCATTCTATAAGCTGATGCGGCATATTTATAGTTTGTTATTCGGGATGTGGTGGGCGGCATCTTTATCACTGCAAATAGGAAGAAAAAGAAAACTCCTACACAGGAACATCTTTAAATACACCCAAATATGAATCACTGTCCTCTGTGTTCTCAAGTATGAAACCAATCCCCTTTGTTTTGTCTCTCTGTGTGAGTTAAGGGGTGACTGTTTCCTCTTGTCCCCACACGTCATAACAACGTCGCATTTCAGCCAGCTGTGTGGGGTTCCTGCGGGGGACGGCGTCTCGTTCAGGTTAAAAGCTTCTTTCAGGTGGAGGTTAACCCTTGGCTCCAAGTTACCCAGGGACCTCTGGGGTCAAACGAGAAGTTAACCTCCGCCACGTCTCGGGTTTTAACTTCTGACGCTTTTACCTCTGTCCCGGAGGTGAGGCCCAGTTAGGGAAAAGAAGGGGGATGGAAACGAGGAGAAGAAAGGAGAAGAGCAGGTCTTGGGGGCGATTCTCTTCGTCTTCAAAGTGAACTGTAGTGACGGCTGCTTGCTGGATGAAACCTAAACTGGTGCTTTGTCGACAGGCCTTGTTGCTATTTGAGGCCTCTAACGCATTCTGCAGGTGGCGCGCGCACACGCACACACAAACGCACGCACACAAACGCACACACAATCGCGCACACACCGACACAAACACACACAAGCTCTACAGCAGGAAAGGGCTCTTAACTTTCCCAAGGGAAAGACACATATAAGGCCTCAATGGACATTGTTATTAGCGTGTTATTCTTTCCCTGTCCCCTCCGACTCTCCCTCTTTCCCCGTCCCTCTTTTTGTTTTAGGCTGATGGATTTCCCAGGTGATTACCGCGGTTGACACACAAGCCAGGGCTAATTACGACGGGAACACTTAGCTTCTGTTTGGAGGCCAGGCTATGTGGTGACACGGCAAGATGACGGAGGGAGCCGCTGTTTCACGCTGACCAGATACATTGCATCCAGACCTACGTATGAGTGTAAACGATACCAATGATTGATTGACCTCGCCAACCCCTCCACCCCTTCTCTCTCTTCCTCTAATGAGGGTGTTTCTCAGCCCCCGCTATGTGGATTAGCAGAGGGGTAGAATGGATCTGATGGAGGGATGGGGAGGGACCGACAGGGGGGACCAGAAGGGGGAAGAGAGTCCATAACAGAGGCTGGGGAGAGGATGGAAAAGCAGCAACCCAGAGGGGTGGGCCTCTCTCACAAGACCTCTCCCCGGGGGGGACTCCTCTCGGTCATTCAGCCTTTCTCTCCTCACCTTCAGTCCTCCAGTCGCTTGGCCTTTGGGATTCAAACGCGATCTCATTAGTTTTTATTGGATTGAAACTTTCACGAGATCCAAAAAAATAAAGCTCCTTAATGAATGAACATTTACTTCACAGAGAGCCTTTTTCTCTGAATTCTGCTCGGCCTCCTTGATAATTAACACCGCTTTCTTATATTCCACCCATGCCGGTCCTCCTCTACCTCCCCTTCCTCTCCCTCCTCCGAATCCTCCTCTTCCTCTCCCCATCAGTCTCTGCCAGCCTCCGTAGGGTTTCATTGTCCTTTTCGTCCGTTCCATTAACTTCAGCTCCAGTCAGTGGCCTCCATGGCACAGGATTAGCTCTAGTAACACCACCACCCAACACCACCAGCTTGGCTCAAAAGGCCTTTGCGGCGCCAGAGTTGTGGGTTTCAAACCCACCAGTTGAGTCTGTGCCTGGATGACAGTGTCCGCTTAATTACTCAAATGTAAAAACTATATGTGTATTAGCATGCTTGGTGAGCATTAGCGTCATTCATCTGCTACATCAGAGGATGGATCCGCAATTTCATACACTGTGAAACCAGAATGGTGAAAGCAACAACATCACCATGAAATCTGCATGAAATAAGGATTGTAACGGTTTGTCAGTATACCCAACCTCTCTCTGTCTCATCCATTTCTCTCCCTCTCCCTCTCTCCCCCTCTCTTCCCTCCCTGCTCTATCTCTCCGCTCTAACCCCCCC
>JACXGI010020378.1:0-11170 GCA_016801175.1 Esox masquinongy | reverse complement strand
AGTTTATCTTGGTCTCATCAGACCACCGGACATGGTTCCAGTAATCCATGTCCTTAGTCTGCTTGTCTTCAGCAAACTGTTTGCGGGCTTTCTTGTGCATCATCTTTAGAAGAGGCTTCCTTCTGGGACGACAGCCATGCAGACCAATTTGATGCAGTGTGCGGCGTATGGTCTGAGCACTGACAGGCTGACCCCCCACACCTTCAACCTCTGCAGCAATGCTAGCAGCACTCATACGTCTATTTCCCAAAGACAGCCTCTGGATATGATGCTGAGCACGTGAACTCAACTTCTTTGGTCGACCATGGCGAGGCCTGTTCTGAGTGGAACCTGTCCTGTTAAACCGCTGTATGGTCTTGGCCACCATGCTGCAGCTCAGTTTCAGGGTCTTGGCAATGTTCTTATAGCCTAGGCCATCTTTATGTAGAGCAACAATTCTTTTTTTCAGATCCTCAGAGAGTTCTTTGCCATGAGGTGCCATATTGAACTTCCAGTGACCAGTATGAGGGAGTGTGAGAGCGATAACACCAAATTTAACACACCTGCTGCCAATTCACACCTGAGACCATGTAACACTAACGAGTCACATGACACCGGGGAGGGAAAATGGCTAATTGGGCCCAATTTGGACATTTTCACTTAGGGGTGTACTCACTTTTGTTGCCTGCGGTTTAGACAATAATGGCTGTGTGTTGAGTTATTTTGAGGGGACAGCTAATTTACACTGTTATACAAGCTGTACACTCATTACTTTACATTGTAGCAAAGTGCCATTTCTTCAGTGTTGTCACATGAAAAGATATAATCAAATATTTACAAAAATGTGAGGGGTGTACTCACTTTTGTGAGATACTGTATATACACTGCTCAAAATAGTTAAGGGAACACTTAAATCACACATTGGATCTTGATGAACAAAACATATTAAAGATCTAAATCTTTACTGTACATTGCATAATTTGTTGAGAACAAGAAGACGTAACAATGGTAAATGGAAACCAAAATCACCAACCGATTGAGGTTGGTGATTTGCTGGATTCAAACTCACACCGAAAATCAAAGTAAACAATTGAAATCACAGGCTGTTCCAACTTGCGTGAATTTCATCACAGCAACTCATAATGTGACTCAGTAGTGTGTATGGCCCCCACGTGCCTGTATGCACTCCCGACAATGTCTGGGCATGCTCCTGATGAGACGGTGGATGGTGTCCTGGGGGGTCTGCTCCCAGACCTGGATCAGGGCATCAGTGAGCTCCTAGACAGTCAGTGGCACTACTTGGTGGCGTCAGACACACAGATACATAACGTCCCAGAAGTTCTCAGTAGGATTCAGGTCTGGGGAACTTGAGGGCCAGTCAATGGCATCTATGCCTTCCAGGAACTGCCTACACACTCTGGCCACATATGGCCGGGCATTGTCAAGCACAAGTAGGAACCCAGGGCCCACTGCACCAGTGTAAGTTATAACGATGGGTCTGAGGATTTCATCCCGGTAACTAACAGCAGTCAGGGTACTGTTGGCTAGCACGTGGAGGTCTGTGCGATCCACCAAGGATATGCCTCCCCAGACCATCACTGACCCACTGCCAAACCGGTCATGCTGGATGATGTTGCAGGCAGCATAACGTTCACCACGGCGTCTCCAGACTCTTTCACGTCTGTCACATGTGCTCAGTGTGAACCTGCTCTCATCTGTGAAGAGAACGGGGCGCCAATGGTGGACCAGCCAATTCTGGTGTTCTCTCCAATCTAGCTGCACGGTGCTGGGCTGTGAGCACAGGTCCCAGTAGAGGATGTCAGGTCCTCATGCCACCTTCATGGAGTCTGTTTCTGACAGTTTGGTCAGAAACACGCACACCAGTAGCCCGCTGGAGGTCATTTTGTAGGGCTCTGGCAGTGCTCCTGTTCCTCCTCGCACAAAGGAGTGCTGGTGTCCAGCTATCCAGCTATCCTCCTGTAATGTCCAGCTATCCTCCTGTAATGGCCCCTCTCCTAGTATCTCCTCTATGCTCTTCAGACTGTACTGGGAGCCACATCAAACCTTATTGCGACCACATCAAACCATATTGATCCTGGAAGAGCTGAACTGCCTGTGCAACCTGAATGGGCTGCAGGTACTGCCTCATGCTACCAGTAGTGACAAGGACACTAGCAAATTGCAAAACTAGAGAAGAATCAGTCAGGAAGGATAAGGAGAGAACAATTGTCTGTGGCCGCCACCTGCAAAACCATTCCATTTTGGGGGGTTTTCTTGCTGTTTCCTTTTCAACTTTTTTGGAAAGGAAAGAAAAAGGTGCAGTGGTCTCTTAATTTTTTCCGGAACTGTGTGTGTGTATATATATATATATATATATATATACACAACACATATATTATATTTATGTATTTTCATGTATATAGATACACATAACATATACATGGATCAGCCATAACATTATGACCACTGACATGTGAAGTGAATAACACTGATGATCTCATTATCATGGCACCTGTCAGTGGGTAGGAGATATTAGGCAGCAAGTGAACATTTTGCCCTCAAAGTTGATGTGTTAGAAGCAGGAAAAATGGGCACGCATAAGGATCTGAGTGACTTTGACAAGGGCCAAATTGTGAAGGCTAGATGACTGGGTCAGAGCATCTCCAAAACTGCAGCTCTTCTGGGTTGTTCCCGGTCTGCAGTGGTCAGTACCTGTCAAAAGTGGTCCAAGGAAGAAAAAGCAGTGAACTGGCGACAGGGTCATGGGCTGGCCCGTGTGTTCCGATCCAACAGACGAGCTACTGTAACTCAAATTGCTGAAAAAGTTAATGCTGGTGCTGATAGAAAGGTGTCAGAACTCACAGTTTGTTGCGTATGGGGCTGCGTAGCCACAGACCAATCAGGGTGCCCATGCTGACCCCTGTCCACTGTTGAAAGCGCCTACAATGGGCACGTGAGCATCAGAACTGGGCCACGGAACAATGGAAGAATGTGGCCAGGTCTGATGAATCACATTTCCTTTTACATCACGTGGATGGCCAGGTGCGTGTGGGGTGCTTACCTGGAGAACACATGGCACCAGGATGTTCTGCTGGGAAACCTTGGGTCCTGCCATTCATGTGGATGTTACTTTGACACATACCACCTACCTAAGCATTGTTGCAGACCATGTGCACCCTTTCATGTCAATGGTATTTCCTGATGGCATTGGCCTCTTTCAGCAGGATAATGCGCCCTGACACAAAGCAAAAATGGTTCAGGAATGGTTTGAGGAACACAACAATGAGAACACAACAATGGTGTTGACTTGGCCTCCAAATTCCCCAGATCTCAGTCCAATCGAGCATCTGTGGGATGTGGAGCATCTGTGGGATATGGAGGATCCACCTCACAACTTACAGGACTTAAAGGATCTGCTGCTAGTGTCTTGGTGCCAGATACCACAGCACAGCTTCAGAGGTCTAGTGGAGTCCATGCCGCGATGGATCAGGGCTGTTTTGGCGGCAAAAGGGGGACCTACACAATATTAGGCAGGTGGTCATAGTGTTATAGCTGATTGGTGTATATGTATTATTTTTTAATTTCTTATTATAACACTTTCTACCCAAATAAATGGCCTTAGTTCATCATTCAGATGCCTAAGACTTTTGCACAGTACTGTACGTATCTTAAAACATCCACACAATTTCATGACTTCACTAATAATAATTTGTAACAACTATGACCATTGTATGACACAAACACAGTGTCACAAAAAAATTTCTGGGACCAAGACCAGACAAAAAAGTCTAGGGACCATGTCACCAACTTTCCAAGAACGCTCCACAAACATTCTCGGTAATGTGGTGGTGGGAGTAAACCCACCTGACTCATATCAACACTGTATCCAAGGATTTATTTGGTGGTCATACAGGAACACAGGACATCCCCCATTCTATCACCTCTGTAAGATGGGAGACATCACATGAATAGGTTGAATATCTGATAGGAATGTTACTTGTTTGGTCAGACAACCATGTTATTACCTGTTGTTTGCTTGCTGTAGTCTTTTATCAATTGTCAAACTAGATAACTAGAAATAAGCATGTGAATATGTTTTTCATAGTTCTGTATTGCATTCAATAATTTAAACAGTTATTTCAGTAATTTCAAATTATCACTCTACTACAAGAATTTCCCTGGGACCAACCGGACAAAGAATAAAACTCATTAATTCACAGCTTCAAATTAGTGAATGGAGCCACAAGTAAACCCATAATTTGGAAATAGCCATTTTGGAAATTCAAATTTTTTTTTTTTAATAAAACATTCTTCAGGGCATTACCTCTTGCAATGTACCCTATCCCTCTGTCTCTCCATGTTACAAGACAAAGCATGTGTTATTAATTGGGCAGCCATAAAAGTTGAAAGCTGATTGGTTCACATATTGTACATTTTCAAATTGTCTGACTTAACAAAAAGAAGACACTATTAGACTAAACCAAGATAAATTACAATAAACTGAAAGGAGAATTACTCTCTGCGAATGATATATGGGCAGACAACCCAATTAATCTCCATTGTTGATTGAAGTTGGGTGAGAACACAACCATTGTTATCCATCAATAATAATCCGCCTGAAAATGTTGATAGGGAGGTATTTACAATGTTGACAATGTGTACTGGTGTGAAACAGCCAACAAAGGGGAGGCATAGTCATACCCAATACATAAAGGACATGTACATTGCTACAGAAATTGTCTTTAAACACAAGCAGTTTGAGTTCTGAGCAATAAAAAGGTAAAAGTGTGAGGTGCTGTGATTGGATATCATAGCTGTGGTTGATCAGTTGTCACAGCTGGGGAAGTAAGGAAATGTTTCTCATGGGCAATCTGGAATGGTACTGGTTATCTCCAAACTCCTTATCTCCAAAGCCTCCTTAAAACATGTGTGTGATATACTGAATTTCACCGAATTGATAAGCGCAGAGACAAGACCAAAACCAAATGACAATTCAAAATAAACGCTTATTTACATTCCTCTTACTAATAACCTGCAGTAGTATGACCATGTGTGTTTTTCTGGTCATTGTGAAATGGTGTGCATAAGAGACACAAATAGTGATCAAACTGACATTCAACCCCTTTTTCAAAAAAGTGTTCCTGGATAAAGTTCACACGACTGAGGAAAGATTTTTAAATGGTGTAGTCCTATTTCCATGAACAGTAATGATGGAAATAGCAGTACGCTATTTTTCCTGGAGGGCATCATCAGGTAAAATAAATATCAGGCAATCTAATAATTAGGACGCGTAACATTAAACTTATTTGAAAATGCACTTCACGCTTGTACAGAATTCTAGCCAGCAGTTTTTGCTGTACATTGGAGAGACACTTTTTTCATTGTAATTTTAAGGATTTTAAACAAAGAGCGAAATGAGACGGTTGTTTCGGAGCAATGAGATCCGGCTCATCACAAATGCTTGGAATATACTAAACCATTATCAAACATCGGTGAAACGCACCAATCAAGAAATAGCGGGTTTAAAGCAGTGGCGTCTCCTGATTGGCTGTGTAGAATGGGTGCTGCCTAATGGTGACAGAATGTGTATATCAGCAGTATTCCAGTTCCGTTTAAGCAATCAGTTATTGCTCAAATAAATAAAACGTATAGCTAGTCATTTTTGCTCTGTTATCATGTAGGGCAATAATAAATAATACTGGCAGTGGTAAACATGGGTTTTGCTCATGACATAACTATACACAAATCAAAAATGTAATACAGATTACAATAAACACTGCATATACTACACTGTGTAAACTGTACAACTATATGGTAGGTTTACATAAAATATAACTTATTGATAGCTAGAACAACCAATAGCCAACTATGGATCCTGATTCACACAACTTGTCCAGAGAAATAAGAGAAAGAGAGAATTTTTTGTATTACCAAAAGTAACCAAAAACATATGAAGATATGTCTAATCTACTGTAATAATCCCTTGTCCAACATTGTTGAAAAAGATGCCGTGGTAGTTAGCTACAGAATTTCATTGTAGCAGCAGCTAGCAATGAAAAAAAAAGGTAAGTATTTGTAATAACAGTTTCAAGCCGATGCATTTAACAACAACCCAGATAGCAAAAAATATCTGGCCCCTTGCTACTTTCCACCTTTGCCATTCCCAAAGCTATAGATTCCTGCTACCAGTGGGGGGACTGATGTTTGCAGCCGAAAAGTTCATTCACATCTCATGCAAAATCACACCCTATACATGTCAGCTATACAACGCTGGCATATTAAAGTACATTGGTTCTCAGTCTGCTTCCCTGGTTTAATAAATAAAATAGATATGTAAACTGTGATTGCCTGCTAAAGTACTGGCGAATCCAAAGGATTTCCTTTATCTTATCCCAAAATGTGTTCCGGACCCAAAGCAAAGCATAGTTTCATATCAGAAGTGACCAAGGTGATTAGTGATATTTAGGACACACAGAACAGTACTGTGTTGTTTTTAATAGAGTCATCAAATGATTTTTACACTATTTGGGAAAAAAAATGTAAAATTGTTTTTATTGCAGGAGTGTTAGGGTGATTCCAGAACTACAACTCTGTCAGAACCCAACATGTAAGGCAGAAATACAAAGTATTGACGGATTACAAAGGGGTCTCCCAAGGGTCAGTTTTTAGGCCTGTATTTTACTGATGTTGGAAAAAAAGAACATTTTGCAAAACTCCATCTGTGTGCTGATGACACATTTGTTTATGCCCGCACTTCTAAAATTTAGGCGGCCTTTCAGGATTTGCAAATGGATTTTAATGACATTCACAAATAACTCCATCTGAAGCTTGTCATGATTGCCAGAAAGGCTTATGACGTATGTGTTTTATCCAAAGTCAAATCAGACCAGTGAAATAGTCAACAGATTTGATTCTGAAATGGACAACTGATTAAAAGGGTATCCTTTATAAGTACCTGGGTATCTGATTAGATGAAAGATTAAATATTAAACAGGACATTGAAATTATAACCAAAGTTGAAACTGGGTTTTTATTTTAGGAACAATTCTTGTTGTCAGTTGTTAAAAAGTACCTTTTGCGTAGTAAATGTTTATCTGTCTTGGTGTACAGTATTGGGCAAAAGTATTAGGCATCTGAAAGTCAAACTAAATGGCTGTTTTAACTGGAAATGGCTGATTTTAAATGGAATATCTTCGTAGGCATACAGAGGACTATTATCAGCAACCATCAGTCCTGTGTTCCAATGACACGCTGTGTTTGCTAATCCAAGTTTATCATTTTACAAGGCTAACTGATCATTAGAAAACATAATTGTAAAAACCTTTTGCAATTATGTTAGCACAGCTGCAAACTGTTGTGCTGATTGAAGAAGCAATATAACTGGCCTTCTTCAGACTAGTTCTGTATCGGAAGCATCAGCAATTGTGGGTTCAATTACAGGATCAAAATGGCCAAAATCAAAGAACTCTCTCATGAATCTCGTCAGTCTATTTTTGTTACGAGAAATGAAGGCTATTCCATGCGAGAAATTGCCAAGAAACTGAACATCTCATACAACGTTGTGTACTACTCCCTACACAGAACAGCGCAAACTGGCTCTAACCAGAATATAAAGAGGAGTGGGAGGCCCGTTGCACAAATGAGCAAGAGGACAAATACATTAGAGCGTCTAGTTGGAGAAACAGACACCTCACAGGACCTCAATTGGCGGCTTCATTAAATAGCTCCCACAAAACACCAGTCTCAACGTCAACAGTGAAGAGGCAACTCCGGAATGCAAGCCTTTTTGTGTTCTTTTGCTCATGTTAAACTTTTCTTTTTATTGGCCAGTCTAAGATATGTATTTTTCTTTGCAACTCTGCCTAGAAGGCCAGCTAATGAATCTTTAAAATATTATAAATGTAAATTATTAAATAAGGAAAATGGTGTCCTCACGTGGCATACAGCCTTGTTAATAGTGGAGAAAGTAGCGCTGATTGGCTGATAGCCACGGTTTATGAGACTGCATATCCTGGGTATGACATGACATTACTTTTTACTGCTCTAATTTGGTTGGATACCAGTTGATGAGAGTAATTAGTTATCTCGGGGTTTGTTATATATTGCCAATTTACTATGGCTAAGTGCTGTGTCCAGGCACTCCGCAATGCATTGTGCCTAAGAACAGCTCTTTTGCAGTGGTATATTGGCCATATACCACACCCTCTTGTGTCTTATTGTTCACATATACAGTACATATATAGTGTATGTACATTGTAATAGGGAGAGACACAGGGAATGGACACAGGACATTATTAGAGGAGGTGGTAGAGAAGGAGAGGGAAAAATCAAACACAGAAAACAAACACCTTTTGTTGTCTCTGGTGGCGGCCTCCTGGTGCTGGTTTGGGAGGAATCGGGGTGGGGGGTGTTGTTGCTTCTCCTGGCTGGTGTTGTTCTCCTGGCTGGCATTCCGCCTCCTTGGCTACCACGCTGCTGGGGCGGAGAAACAGTGAGAGAAACAATGGGGTAGCGTTGCCCTCCTGGCCTCAGGGTCCTACGCTTCTTCCTCTCCATCTGCCTCATCTTCTCCTACACCATCCTCTGTGGCTTCTTTGGCTTCTCCTTCTTTATTGGCCTCTTTTCCAGCATCCCCTCAGCCCCTATGTACCCCCACCGACGAGGTCCCGATGGGAGGCAGCTGTGCAGGGGTGAGGACGGCCCTGCCTGCTGCCCCTGGAATGTTCCAGAACCTACCAGGTTTCTCCATTGGGGGCATTGGTGCAACGCTGATTCAGTCAGTATGGGCGTGTTCCTGCCGGAAAAAATGAAGAGACCACTGCACCTTTTTCTTTCCTTTTCAAAAAAGTCGAAAAGGACGGTTTTGAGTGAGGAACAGAAGGGTTAAAATTAAGAGACCACTGCAAATTGAACGCTTCTGTTCCTCACTCAAAACTTTCCTTTTCAACTGTTTTGGAAAGGAAAGAGAAAGGTGCAGTGGTCTCTTCATTTTTTCCAGAGCTGTATATACTTGAATAGGTAAGTGTGGCCAAACTATTGACTGGTGATGCATATGTATGCTATCATTAGGGGGAAGGTGTTACAGGCTGTCTTATCTAGTTATTGGGTAGAATGCATTATTTGTTATCTAGACTCATTGGGTTTCACCTGTGCTTTTTGCCTTGTTAGCCAGGATGTCTTTCACCTGTTCAGACACAGCTGATATTTAAGAGCTACAAGCACACGTTGGGTGTTGAGAGACTTGAAAGAGCAAGACCTTCAGTTATTTTCTCTCACTTTATGTTGTATACGATTTGAAGCCAGATACATTCTGCTTTCACTTCTGTCCATTTGTTTTGCCCTGCATGATTGTACTGCCTATCCCATCCTGAGGTTGGTTATTATTTTGTTCTTCTGGGTCAAATTTAATGGGCATTTGTGGTGGGTATCTGTTAGGGAATATGTATTTTTTGAAAGTCTTTTATTGGATATCCCCACCGATGCCTTTCCAGAACCTAATTTTCCATCCCTTCCCATATGTGTTTTTTGTTTTCACAGGTTTCTTGTAGAATTTACTTTTTTTTAAATTCCCTTTGTTTTGAGCCATATAATGTATTTTTGGAAGGTAACCTGCAGAAGCAAATGAAAATCCAAGTTAACAAACAAGAATACGTTTCTAAGAGTGGGATCCAGTGAAGCTCTCGTGACTACATAATTATTATTACATAAAATGCTCCACTCTAAATAAACCTTTGTCAGAACACTTGTGAAATATGTAAATAAAACACACACACATAAAAATACAATGTTTTAACTGTCTTAGTGTGTGTACAGTATCTGTTGTTTTTAGTCTAAAATAGACATTATTAAGGTTTTTAGTTCTTCTGTACCGATCCACAAACAACTATACCTTATATTTTCTCTGTATAAGAATCTCAGTTCAGTTGGCTTTCAAACCGCTCTTGTGTGCCATTGCTTTGCTGGAAGCAGAACCAGTGCCCTACACACATATTTTAACATACTGAGCAAGCTGTCATGTTCAGCTTCAGGGTTTTTTTGCGGGCAAAACCAAGAAAAAATTAATTTCACTAATGAATAAAGGTGGAGATATTGACCCCTGTGTCAATGACTGCGCAAATAAGAAGCCGGAAGACAGGATATCATTCATTTACCATGAGTGCTGTCTTTTGTTAGCGATGGGCTATGATCAGGCACAACAGGCCAACTCCCAATACTTGGGTACAGTACATGCCTGCACACCAGCACTGATTTACTGGTGATATCTTAAAAGGAACACTCATTTAAATGTAGATAGATTTGGAACAATTGTGTTCTTTTAGAACTCTTAAGGATTACCTTCAGCTACATTCGACAGCCGTGCTATGAATGATAGATGGGCAGCAATATGACATGAAAGAAGGTACTCCATTTCATTGAAATCTCATTAAAGCCATGATCATTCCTACAATAATTAAATCACTCTGTACAGTTGCCAATGTAAATGTAGATATATTGATGTAACAGGGATATAATTCCGCACAAGCCATGGTCCACTCCCATCACATAGCCTATGAAAGGTGTACCGTAGATTTGCGTCCCAAATGACGCTCTATTCCCATATTGGCCAGGTCAAAAACTGCACTTTTAAAAGCGGACCATATGGAAGGTACTCTAGGCCTATGGCGACGGTTTAGATGGAGGTTAGCAGAGACAATTAATGGCTAAGTGTCATTTAGCCATCCCAGGGAACAATTCAATCATGTCGTCCTCTTCCAAAATGGCACCCTACTCCCCCCTAATGAATTATGTTTGACTAAAGGGCCATGTGAATAGGATGGAATTCCAGATGCAACTTGGAGCACGTTGTAGATGTGGTGGGACACTTTGGAGGTTAATGCAGTGCATGTAGTCAACTTGACCACAACAAGACCACAGCATATTGTAGTTTACTTCTAGATCAATAATGAAAGGCTTTCGTTTCTGGATTCTGGTTTGCTCTCTCACTGCAGATCTACGGACATGAACGATATTATTCGGAAATGCCTTGTTTGTCTCTGATATAAAGTTTTCATAAGGAATTCATTGGCTTTTTATTTGTTTTATGCATTCCTTGATACTCAATCATTTGTCTTTAACGAGTCATTAACGCGTGAAAAAAAACATCTGCTGTCCTTTTCCATTCCCGACCCCCCCCCCCCCCCCCCCCCCCCCC
>JACXGI010020376.1:0-11174 GCA_016801175.1 Esox masquinongy | reverse complement strand
AGTGATCTCTTAACAGAGATCAAAAGGGGGAATTGTGGGGCAATAGCATTAAGATAACATGCAAGCCTGCTAGAGGCTAAGTAGAACTAAGAAACATTGTACCTGCATTAGAGGAGGGGGTGACAGGATCCTTATCTCACTAGAATAGCTGGGAGCAAGAACAGACCCCTTTGGAATTCGGTAATAAACTGGCAGAATGACAAATAAGGGAAAAGACGCTAAAGCTAGAAGTCGATTGGTTGGAATAACAACAGGGAAACCCGAAGACGGCAGCTGCCATGAAAGATGTGTTAAACAACATATATCTCATTTATATATGGTAGGAACCGCGCCCTGAACCATAAAATTTAGGGTAGGGGGCTCATGCTATAAGAACTGTGGGTGTTGTGATTGTGTCAGACTCTGTTGGACTGAATGCCACACTGTCTCCAGATATATCTGTATGAATAAATATAATTGCCGGCACTGCGATTTTGTCTCCTCTTAATCTCTTCTCATTAACCAACTCGGGGAAGTACTTTAGGTCGGTACTTCAATACCTAAGTACTTTAGGTCGGTACTTCAATAATACTTAGGTCTTCCACATGATAGGCACTTTCTTTAACCACTACGCCACGGGATTATACGTTCAGGCAGTTGCTAGACTCCATTGAGGATTGTGTAAAACTGACTTACGTTTCTTACTAAATTTACCTCCACCACAATAGCGTCTATGAACTGTTAGCTTTTGCCACCGGCCATTTTAACAGCTTATTAGCCAGTAATAGGCTTGCTAGTATCTACTAACTTCCTAGGAATAATCATAAGAATTGAGCAATTGCTAGCGAGACTGAAGATGAACTTTTCCATGCCAGAAACAGTCGCAATATAACCGTATACAGTTTCAGTAAAAGCTTACTATAATGTAACTGCTGTTTGTTAAGCCAGCAAATGTGTTTGTCTATCCTGACCCAAAACACATGCACGGATGCGTACTTAGAAAATCCACCAGAAACAGTCGCAATATAACCGTAAACTGCTTTATTTCAGGCTTATTATAATGTAGATACTAACGGTTTTAGCCAGCAAAGTTCTGATCTATACGAAATAATTCATAATTCATACATCGCTTTGCCAGCGAGGAGATACGAACTCGGGACCTGTAGTTCACAAGTCTGCTTCTCTAACTACTACACTATTTAACAAGAGTCTGTCAGTCACCCACCCACCCACTCACTCACTCAGAGACATTCGCTCTTCTTGGCTGGCTCCGTTTATGCGGTCTGGCAAAAAATGTCTATAAACAAATGTCCCTAGCAATGTTCAAGCCAGACCGACGCCCCTGCTCAACAATAACTTTTATACTGATCCTTGGCTAGCTTACATAGGGACTAAATGATAAACGAAACCCTATAGACTGCAGTGTTGAACGGGATGAGCAGTTTGCTTTTTCCACACACCCCATAAGGTACTTCATGACTTTGTGGACTTACCGATAATTGTATACAATTATCGGTAAAACGAAACCCTATAGACTGCAGTGTCTATAGGGTTCGGATAAACGAAACCCTATAGACTGCAGTGTTGAACGGGATGAGCAGTTTGCTTTTTCCACACACCCCATAAGGTACTTCATGACTTTGTGGACTTACCGATAATTGTAAACAACCATAATCAGTAAGGTTTAAAAAATCTATGCTACAAAATCATGGGCATGCGTCTTACTGGAAAACTTTTTTTGATTAATAAGGGGCATGCTCGTTCCTTCCTTGCTCGGGACCCACAGTTTCAAGATGATGAGATATATTTGTAACAGATTTTTTCTGTGTAAATAAGAAGTTGTATCTGTACTTATTACAGATACAACTTCTCATTTAGTATTGGCAGTTAGTAATTGCATGTGCATATACTACCTGCCACATAATTACGCAATAAGGAAACAAACTCATCTAGGCTATGTTAGGTATTAAGGGAGGAGTGTCCAGCTCTGTAATAACTAGAGAGAGAGACGGGGGCAGACACGAACAGACACAGAGATCGACAGAGACAGATCTTGACAGTACTCATTAATCTCAGAGGGAGACAGTTGATGAAGAGACCCTAGCTATGACATCTCACTGAAGGTAACACATCACCATCATATCACTTTAGCCTTGCTACTGAGATTAGGCGCAAGAATCAACACATCTATTGGGCAGATTGTCTGCGGGTTTATTTTCACTTAACGTGGTGAAGTAAAATCCTTAGCTATCCTTCTTTAGTTCTTCCCTTGCCTGGTTGTCTTTTAAAAAACTGGAATGATTTATATGAATTGTATTTCGTAACTTTGTCTCAATCTAAAACAGAGTCCTGAGACATGAGCAGGCTTAACGAGTAGAACTGCATTAACTGTATTTTCAACAGGTGGACCAAAAATGCACTTTAAACTGATGTTTTTCTTCCCCACAATATGTCAGTGACACCAACAGGATAGAAGAAGCCCTGTGAATACAATACACAGACATTTCTTGGATATGATGTTTCTCCTCAAGCGACAGTGTAATATTATCAAGTATTCAAGGTATGTAAAATGTCTTATGAGGATGTTATAAATCTTTTCTCTAATGTCATTGTCATCAGTTCTGTGGTGGGGATTTATTTTTTAAATGTATGCAGTAGTCTAGATTGTTGTGGACAACAATGAAATCACTCAAGTGCAAGTGTAATTCATATGTGTTGAAACAGACAAAAATAAAATCTTTCATTCGGTACTGTACTCTACTTTATCTTGGTTTACCACCTACAGTAAGAATAACAGCACTGTCACTTCCACACCCTATTTCATGTGAGCGTAGGCAGCCTAAGTATTGGGACATTTGGCTCATAATCAAATTGATCAGGAGCCGTATTCACAAAACATCTTAAGGCTAAAAGTAGCTACTAACTTGCTGGTTTATGTGTAACTCTTGGGCGTGTCAGTCCTAAATTTAGAACTCCTACATTTTTGGTCTAAGAGTATTTCACAAAGCGTTTTAGCGCTAAAACCAGCTTCTAAATCTGTGAAGTTAGGGGTAGTCAAGAGGACTCCTAAATCACTAAGACCAAGTCACAAACAATCCTAAAAGGGCTGCTGCCGACAATCCGCCTTGCAATCAGGTCGACGTTTTAGAAGCGTTTATTGATACTGAGCTTTTAACAAGGTATGCCCTTAATCGCGAGGTTATTATGATCATAGTAGAGCTAGTCAGGCATACAGTCACTTCACAAACAGAAACAACCCAATAACACCGGAGATCAAGGTTGGGATAACTCCACACTAATGGCCACTGGGAAAATGCAGCAATACAGCACAGACGAACTTTCAGTAGAATATTACATCAAACAACAAATGCCCTCTCCAGACCCCATATCGTCCGACAAATCATTTGATTTTCTCATTCGCCAACTACAAACAAACAAAGCCGACTTCATGGCCATAGCTGGACCACCCGTTGTAGTTGGTGCTATATTTGGGACACATAATTGCACAAATTATTGCACCATCAAAAGATGAACACGCATTTCTTTACGGGCTGCCAGACATACAGTTGTGCTCAAACGTTTGCATACCCTTGGAGAATTGATAATATATGTACCATTTGTAAAGAAAACATGAGTGAGCTGGCAAAACACATCTGTTATTTCTTATTGGATTCACATTCAGCTGTAGGTCATAACAGAATGGCACAATCATAAAACAAAACATGGCAACAAAGAAATAAATGAACACCTTCTATCCCTCAACCCAGTGTCGAACTGCCTGAAAAACCTGTTTATACTGATTTAGGCATTGTCTCAAAGCACTTCATGATGACGCTTTGAAACAATAAATATGTCGTTTTAAAGCAGTCCTGTAGAGCGGTAATGGATCCTTCATTCCAGCGTCAAACTGTCCGAAAAACCTGTTTATCCTGTTTTAGGTATTGTCTATTGGATGTGAGGAGAAAAATCGATGTTTGATCCGCCTTACCAAAAGCTGGGCGGGGGAGGGGTTTAGAAAAGTTAATGTGCTGGTGGTACTTCGGCAAAACTTTCCTCATATTTGCCCTATTGAAGTCGGCAGTTTCAGTTTCAGTTTGCTAACAACAATTAAAGCTGCCTCAGGGTGGACGTCCTTTAGTCCATTTATTACTCCGTATAGGTCCTCCAGTGCATGCGTTTTATCCACTTGCAGGGGGTATGTAGACAGCTGTGATCAGGCCAGCTGACAGTCTTGCCTGGGCCTGGGACAAGATAATCTTAGATGGGCCCGTTAATGTCAACACAATGTCAGTTCTGGCCCCCCCTACCCTGGGCCTGGGACAACAGACCCGTTTGTCCACCCCTATCGGCGGGCCTGGCTGTGATTATAGCGGAGCTGAATTCACGTGGAAGGTAGAAGGGCCGTACTTTTCACAGAGTGTACCAAACTCTTAATTTCGCCACTCCTAATGTTCTTGCTATCTATCTGATGGATTTTGGGGTTTTTTGCAGCCTAAGGATGCCCTGTTTCACTTGCAGTGAGTACTCCTTTGACTGCATGTTGTGGGTTCACAGCAGCAGCTTCCAAATGCAAATGCCACACCTGGAATCAACTCCAGACCTTTCACCTGCTTAATTGATGAAGAAATAAGCCCATACCCGTCCATGACACAGCTTTTGTCCAATTAATTTTACATGTTACATGTTAAATTTTACATGTTACTTGTTAAATTTTACTTTTACATGTTACATGTTAAACTTTTACATGTTACATGTTAAAGAGCTGTAATTCTTAAACCCTTCCTACAGTTTGGATGTGAATACCCTCAAATTAAAGCTGAGAGACTGCACTTTAAGCCCATATTCATTATTTAAGTGTAACTTGTATATATTTTGGTAAACAGCCAAAATAACAAAACTTGTGTCAGTGTCCAATTATTTCCGGACCTAACTGTATCTTGACAATTCAGTATGTCATTCTTGGTTTTATGTTTAATCAGTTACACTTAGCCTATATTTTTTAAAATATGTTTATTTCAATATGACAACATGACACATCGTTCTACAGGATTGCTATGATGAATTCACTGACAGAGACCTCTCTCCTATCAGCCAATCACTGTTGGCATAGTAAGTAGGCTTGTTCGTGGAACACAACATTATCCATAATGTTGTCAATCCCGCACTTTCTCTTAGCTTAAGATTTCTCCCCATTCTTTATGCTATGTGCACACTGTCCGCTCGCTCAACTTGCAAATCACTCAATCTCTGGCGAGCTGTCGCTGAGCCTTCCCTAGCATGCACGCTGCCCGCTCGGGTGGGGCGTATCTTCCTGATTTATGCCAGCGACAACCAGTCTAGGGGAAACACCAGTCTCTGCAAAAAATAATTATTTAGTATTTGCGTGACTCCACTACTAGAAACGTATAACGATAGTGCCAAGTCAATGATTTGTCAATGTTCAAATAGCAATTTCCTCGTTTTACATTATGCATGTATCACTCACCCATGATCCCAATGCTCTCTGAAACCTTCCATGCATCCATTTTTTGAATTATATCTCTGAATGAGGCCAAAGAAGCATCATAAATAATGGGGAAACCGTACACCGCAATTATAAGTTTCTCGTCAAATGTTTTTAGCTAGCAGTGACTTTTTAACTAGGGAGTAGAAAAGAGAAGGAACTTCAAGATGCAGAGAACATCTGCCCTGCCACTGGTAGTCGGCAAAATCCGTCACTGCCCGCTCGCTGGAAATTAGCATAAAGTTGAACATTTCTCAACTCTCAACTGCTGCGTTTGCTGGGAGATTTTGTCTCCAACAGTAGCTCGGCCCACTGTCGCTGTGATTCGCTGGCTTTCGTTGGAAATGAATGAGAGCGTGCCTCTTTGTAGCTCTAGTGAGCGAACTGTGTGCATGTAGGGTTAGTAAAAGTTGGTCTTAGCAGCTTTGTGAATTTGTTTTAACAGGAAACTCTTTGCTAGGAAACTTTTAAGAGGAAACGTTTAGTGTTGTTTAGGAGTCCTCCTAGTGGTAAGATTAAATGTTTTGTGAACATGGCCCCAGGTGTTTCTTGTTGCATTCATTGTTCACACGTCTTTGTTTAAGTAGACATTTTATTCAGGATTTGGAGTGCATTCCTTTCTGCTAAATCAGATTTTTCTAATCTATATTTTTTACAAATTATTGTTGAACTTTATTAACATAGTGGATGATTTGCCAACAGGTGGAAGGGACTGCTGTTACTGACTGTGGTTATACTTGTATTGGTCATCATTGATTTTGTATCAGTAAGTTTTAACAGTCTTTTTATATTCTTTTGTTTTATGTGTTTGTTGCGATTTCCCTCTTGCATTCTTTTTGTTTCCCCCGTCATGCTACAATAGACTTTTCTACCTGAATACTAAGTGCTTTATATCGGGGGAATGTAGACCATCTTGGGAGCCCCTAGCTTATGCTGCTGTTTGTTTCTGCGCCATACTGGAAGTCCCAGTCTTTTTATATTCTTGATCATACAACTTTAGGCCTACCATAATTAACACAATGCAAATAGCATTTGCCTTTGTGGCGCATCCATTTAAAAGCTGCCTTATCCGGCTGTAATGCACATTTTAGACTGACAATCCAGATCTTAGCTGGATGATGCCATAACCAATTGGGACTTACTGGTTTTGGGCCAGTAAGACGTATGACGGGCTTTAGCTGAAAACGCTAAACTCTGAGGAAAACCTGCACTAGCAGGTTTGGGCCTGACCTGGCCCTGACGTGCATTGCAGATGTCATCCTAGCCCGCCAACATCTTAGATGGACTGGTACAAATCCAAATATAGGGGTCAGAAATGTTTTGAAATATTGACAGTAACGATTACTTTTTACAACAATGCCAAGATACGAGACTTTAATACAGTGCTAGAATTAATAAAAATAATATGTAGTGATCAAATATCTGCTAATTTCTTTGTAATTTGGTCCAGTCCAAATTGGATGCAAAACAGAAGCTTGTCCTCAGCGAGTTGCGAGCCATATCTGCATGTGGTAAGTTTTCGTATTTTTCATTTAATTTTTATGTTACTTAAACACAGTCATAATGTTGGCGATCAAAGTAACTACAAATAGCAGTATGCAGTGCATTAACAACAAAATTAAACTATGTCTGACATTTGTGGAAATATTTTGTAATTTGCCAGGACTAGCTTGTTATCTTATGTGGTCTGCTAGCCAGCTAACGAACGTGTACGTTGTCAGTTACTGTACAGTACCACGCATGCCATGGCATGGGCATAACTTCTAACAAGTCAACATGATTATAATGTAGTATTAACATTAGCTAGACAATAAAAGCTAGCTAACCTGTAGTTGAAATAACCAGAAATCTCTGATATAACTAGCTCGCATGTTAAATCCCTTGTGTGTAGGTGAAGCTAGCTAGCTAATATAAAGCAGTAACTAGGTAGCTCACTTTCTAGCTACAGCTAGTGCTTCAGTTTTGCACGCTAAACCTGCATAATCATTGTTTTTCAGGAAAATGTCAACTGTCAACCTGTGGCAATCCATAGCTTTGGCAGGATGTTATCAAGTGCAATTGCTAAAGAAATGAAAAGATTACATTATTACTTTGCCAGCCTTTAAATTGGAAAGGAAAAACCTTAGGCATTCTGTGTGGCATATCTAAAGAGAAATTATACTGCTCTTTCATTTGCACTGTAGATATTTTGTTAACGAAGTGTACATTAGTTATGAGCTTTTAAAAAGTTAAATCATCAAACCTTTTTGCAATCATTGTTGCCTTGATTGAATACATCTGTAATTTTATGTAGAAATATACACATATATTCCTGTACATTTAAACATGATTCTTGATTTTACATCAACTCACAAATTATAACATTTGTTTTTTAGATTCTGAATGACATCAACCTGCCCAGCTAAGGTACATTCACTGACTGACTGGTCAAAAAATGAATAGACAAAGTGTACCAGTGAGAAATTCTGCTCTTAGAAGGAGAGCGAGAGTAGAGCTAGGCAAAAGACTTCATAATATTGAGGACGTAATATGTTTGATACTGTAACTATTGTTACAATGACTATGTGGTATCTGACTTGTGATCAGGAGGAGCTATCTGAATAGTGATCAGGAGGAGCTCTCTGATAGTGAGGAAGGTGCTGCTCTCACTGACCACCTTTCTAGTTGGACTTTAAACTACGCCATGTCATGGATGGGGAAAGTACAGTGCCCGGATCATATGTGCAAAGGAAATTTCCTTTAACAGTCTTGATGAATGTACATTTTAATTGTCAAAACAGTTTATTTCAGTATTTCTAGAAGTTAAAAATATTTTCTACTTGTGATTTTAATGTGATTAACAAGTTATTCATGACCAGTGATGGGCTGCTTCTAGTGCAGTGCATATAAATTAAAGCATCCAATCAGATTCTTCAACTGTGCTGTCTCCGGGTAAACTGGAGGCCTTCAGAACAGGACGATGTTGTTGATTGTCGTATTAATTAACCAATCAGATTTTGAGTTTGCCATGTTGGGCGTATACTTTGCTAGCCTTCTAGCTGGCCTAGCCTTACTTCAGCATTTTTCTTGTTGCTGATAGGAGTGGCAGTTAGCTAACTGAAGAAAATGCTAGGTCAGGAGTCAGCTAGTTATCTCCGGTTGTTTGAAACTTTCGCTTTATATCTGTAGTGCTTTAGATTTATTGTTTAGATTTCAACTTTTGGCAGAAGAGCAGAGAAGAAATAGATTGGGTGGCGAATTTACTAAAAAAATAAGTATTTTTCTAAAAAAGAAAGGAGGATAGAATTTGTCTTCAAACAATAAGCAGCTGTGGTAAGTTTGATGGATTTTTATGGATTTTTACAAACAGGGCCGGCGCCATGAGAGATCTTAGTGTTTTTGTGTTCAGTTTTATTCAGGACTGAAACACAGCAGGAGGAGATCGATAGACAGACTTAATCCTGGTGCCGGGCCTGTTAATAGCTATTTATTATTATTGCTTGCTTTAGATCAGGGGTGTCCAAACAGTTCCACGGAGGGCCGAGTGTCTGCAGGTTTTTGGTTTTTCCTATATATTCGTTCGCAGTTCACACCTGAACGACCAAGTGGTGGTAGAAACTAACCAATCAGTAACCTAATTAGTCAATCAAGTACAAGGTGAGAGCGAACACCTACAGACACTAGGCCCTGCGTGGAACTGTTTGGACACCCCTGCTTTAGATCGTTGCTGCTGGTATGAAGCATGTTCAGTTTCAGTGGCCTAGCTGGCTGTGTCTTTGAGTGTGCGTTATGGTGTTTAGGTCCAGCTGGAATCTCTGAGGAGGGCTGAGTCTTGATTGTGTTGTTGGGTAGGCTACGATAGCCAGTACAGTTGTCGTTCACCAGCAACTTCTCACATTTGCTGCTTTCCTGCTAGCTTGCTACCTAGCTCTAGGTTTGGAGGTTTTAAAGTTAAAGCTAACGGCGACTTTGCCAGAAGAAATAGAGGTATAGGAAGTGACACCAGCTAACCAGTTCCTGATGGTATTGACGAAGCTACAGTAACTAACTGTTAGCTACTAATGTTACCAACATACTATGTCAAAGTTAGCTAACTTACTAACGTTAGTCAAACAACAACTGCACTGTTCCAACCAGCTTTTGTTAAATCACAGCAAAAGTTACTGGTGCCACAAGTGATTAAAATTCATTTGCGTTATTTTCTTCTCAGGCAAGCCAATGACCCCCGTCATCCAGATAATGCTCCATTAAGCTGCCTCCTCGACCTGACTGAACAAGGGAAGGGGGGGATACTGTAGGTCTCTCAGCAGAGCAATCAGTATTGATCCTAAAGAGATGGAACTAGAAGGACACCCTACTGAGAACCCCCCCAGAAACCTGCACCTCCACAAGTCACTTGGAACAGACCTTTCAATTAGAGAAATTGAAGAGCTGCAAAATAACAATGCCACACTAAAAAAGCAAGTTAAACTGCTGGAGATACAACTAAAGCTTAAGCGATGTGATCAATCAAAGTCCATTGCATGTGACCTAGAAGATAATAGCCGAGTCCATTTCTACACTGGCCTCCCTTCTGTTTCTGTGTTTTTGACCCTGTTTGCTCATCATACAACTGCCTGGGTCCCTTCAACTTCCAACATGTCTGAGCTGAACAGTTCCTGATGGTAATGATGAAGTTGCGACTGGGCCTGACTCACAGAGACCTGTCCTACCGCTTTAAGTGTCTGTGTGGGACAGTCTCAGCTGTGTTCCATGACTGACTTGCCTGATCCACTGTCCAAGGGAAGGGATGAATGTCGTTGCGGTTACTGGATTCGAACCCAGGTCTTGCATATGAGAAGCTGTGTCTTCAACCACTGCGCCGCAAAGCTACACGTATACGAAGTGTCAGTATACCGTCTCGACATTAGATCATTTTGTCAGGCATTAACATCATGCCAAGTTTGAATATTTCACTAGACACCATTAAGCATTGTGTTAAACTGACTAACGTTTCTTATTAAGTTTACTTCCACCACAAATAGCATCTATGAATCGTATGGCTTTTGCCACCGGCCGTTTTAACAGCTTAACAGCCAGTAATAGGCTTACTAGTATCTACTAACTTACTACATGGAATAATCATAGGTATTGAGCAATTGCTAGCGAGACTGGAGATGAACTTTACATTGCCAATGCTATTTCATGGCACACCAACACTTGTTTTTCTTTCATTCGTGAATGACATAGTAATTGTATCAATCAATATAGGTGACGATAACTGACTTTCGTCAAGTGAAAAGTCTAGAGAATCATGGAAACCCCCACTCTTTTACTGCTTGTGACGGTGCGAGTGCAATGCGTGCGTAAAAACGAGGCAAAAGGGAAAGAAAAAAAAAAACCAAGCGAGAACGGTTATTCTCTTTATAGTTTTCTCTTTTCGGGATTACAGATCATTACCTCACGTCATGGAGCAACTGGAAACAATCTGTGCTGTGGTTAACAAACACTTTAAACACAACTAATGACTTAGTGGAAACCGGTGTGTCCTCTGGGAGCGCTGCTGCCATCACTCAGGAAGAGGAGCTGCGGTGCCACGAGGAGCAGACGTCACACTGCCAAAGGGATTGTGATCTATATTACCCCAAAAAGCATGCACGGATGCATACTTTGAAAATCCACCAGAAATAGTGGCAATATAACCGTAAATAGTTGTATTTTAGGCTTCCTATAA
>JACXGI010020375.1:0-11175 GCA_016801175.1 Esox masquinongy | reverse complement strand
ACACACACACACACACACACACACACACACACACACACACACACACACACACACACGTAACCATTTCCATATCATGTGCAGCCATCTGCTTTTAATGATGGGTAATTAAGTCAGTGCCTTTGTCTCTGCAGATGGATGGCTGATATGTATACGCTCTTCAACAGAAAATATATATGTAGTGAAATACATATAAGCTTTTCTACAGAACATGCACGCACACTATATATATATATATATATATATATATATATATATATATATATATATATATATAGTGAAATATATATACGGTCTTCAATAGAACATATATATAGTGACATATAAATGCTCTTCAACAGAATATACATAGTAGCACAGAAGCTTTTCAACAGATCATAGTGACACATGAACACTCTTCAACACAATATATCTATAGTGCTCTTCAACAGCCAAGCAGAGAATGCACAACACTGAGAGAAGAAGAGGGAAAAGATGGATACAGAAAGAAAGAAAGTGAAAAGGAGAGATAGAGAGAAAGACAGAAAAACAGACAGAGCGCCAGATAGAGAGAGAGAAAAAAAAGAATGCTTGGTTCTTAGTGTGAAGGATGCTGCCTAGCTGACCCAGAAAGGCTTTACAGAAAATAACCATTAAGATGATGGAAAGAAGATACACTGGGTCAGAAGAGGAAACCACACATACACACACAGTAGTGCATGTGCGTGCGTGCGTATGTGTATATGAACCTGCCAAGCGGATCACCTTCTGCTTCTTGGTCAAGGTCAGTCAGTATTACATTGAGCAGCTCTGGCCTACGTAATGCTATACCGCTAATATGACCTCTTCCGTGGTTCCTTTGTCCTACTGCAGAGATGGCTTCACACACTCTCTTTTTCTCTCCCTCTTGTCTTTTGACTGTCCTGTTAACAGAGGGGAGCAGGCCCTTCGCCTTGCTTTATTACAGCCTTTACAATCTATCTGGGATATACAGTCGCCTCCAAAAGAAACGACATCCTTGTCTGCATTTGGCTGCATAAAATGACACAGTTAATGAGCTATATTGTAATTGTACAATAAATACATGTCATAACATTCCAACACGAGGAAGGAAATCAACTAACAGTAAACATTTCGCTTATAAATGTATAAAAAAAGTGTCAAAATTATTGTTACTATTATTTTTAGTAGTTTAAGCACCTTACACGGATAACGAACCCTAACCTTTTCTCATAATTCTTGGAGAACACATAGGACGGGATTTTTGACCAATCGTCCACTCTGAATCTTTCAAGATCCTTGAGATCCTTCAGTTCCACACTCATGGACTCACCTCTTCAATTCAAGCCAAAACCTTACGGTGGGATTTCAATGAATGCATGGGGGTTGTTGCTGAAAGATCCACTTGCCACCAAGTCTCTGCACTAAACCTAATGCTGGTGTGCATGGTCGAAGAGTACAGCAACCATTTAACCTTTTACATTTCTGAGTTATTTTGCATTTCCACCTGGGGATTATTCACCTGAGGGCCCTCATTTTAAATACCCCAGTGAAACAGGAAGCAATGGAAGGTCATGGTATAGTTTCTTTAAAGCTAACAGTGCCTGGATTCAGGCACTAACCTCATATTATTTTAATATGACATAATCATAAATGATTTTAACATAAAAGAATGTTGCATTAAGGTTTGCATAAAATGTCACTTTGAACATTTTTTTGCAAAACTGACACAGACGAACAGAAAAGACTGTATAAACAACACAGGAAATGAACTTTATTTTATACTCACATTTTTCATACTAATATCAAGTCTTAGTGAAGACAATAATTCTTAATAATTAAAACTAAATCCTCAGAATGATCCTCAAAATTCTGGGCACCCTACAGGATTCCTGGAAAGAGAACATTCTACTATTTTAAGTATACATCAACCTTAAGGAGCTGCACTGTAGTCTTCAATTGCTTCCTGTTTCACTTGGGTATAAAAATGAGGTCACATTCATCTGAAATCAATTTGTCATCTATCACCATGGGAAAAGTTAAAGAACTAAGAAATAAAGAGGGACAAATTGTTGTTGACCTTCATAAATCAGACATTAGCTTAAAACCTATTTATATAAATTATCACTATTAGGGAAATGAAAAAGTTCGCAACCGACGAAACAGGGGTTGTTAGGCTGACCGAGTATAGAAATCTACAATCCCATTAAAAACCAATGGTTTTAATTAAAGAGAGCTGTCCATAAGTGCATACTGAACAATCGGAGTGGAGGAGTGAATCGGAATCTCAAGGATTTGGAAACATTCTGTATGGAGGAATGATCAAATATGTGTTCATCAATTGCAGATGACACAAGTCAAGGCATGGCAAGGCAGGTTTATTTGTATAGTACATTTCATACACAGAGCAATTCAGATTGCTCTACATTAGAAAAAATAATTGAAAAAATTTAAACAAAATACTGAATACAAGGTTGTCAATAATTTTATTGAAATACATTTATATTTTGAAAAATGTAGGCTGATTTCATTGAAACAATAATAAAGCATAATATATTCCTCATCACTGCATAGCTGATTACTTGTGTTATTTAATTTATGTATAAAGTCTTTTTTGCTCATCTTTATCAAGGGTGCCATTCATTTTGAACTAGAGCTGAAGGTATATTGAAGTAATTGATAATGTTTTGCATAATACTTTTTTTTTACAATTGACTAATGCTGAGTTTTAACAGGCAGTCCAATTCTGACCTTTTTTCCCAATAATTGGTAATTTGCGCAATGACATCAGATCTCTTCACAACAGGGGGTCCTCGGCATTGATTTGATTGGATGAAACTTCGTGATCAATTTACTGTTATATTCATTCAATGTATTTGGATAGGTTTCTAATTACAATATTTCTGTTAAACAGAGATTAGTCTTGTGTGGTGTTTGGGTGCATACAGTAAACTCAAAAGTACAGACAAAGTAAAAGTAAAGGCAGTGACACATTGTACTTGTATAATAGATATCAGATAAACAATTAAGAAATTGAAGACCATTTTGTACATCGTCCCCTCATTTAAGGGCTGCAAATGTATTTGGACAGATTGAAGACATTTACAATGAAGTCGTCATGCTTAGTACTTGGTTGCATAAGCATGACAACCTTTGCATGCAAGATGGCTTTAGATCAGATGTCTTCCCTGGTGATGCTCTGCCAGGCCTGTACTGCGGTCATCATCATTCCAGAACTCTCCAGGCTCTATCAGGTACCTTTTGGCCATCCTGTTTTTGAAGATAGCTAGTGTTTTAGCACCTTGCAGTTCAGCAGATGATGTATTCTGTGGATAAAAAAAAAAGTCTGTGGCTTGGATGGCTGGGGTCATTGATAATTTGTAGGGCCTTCTTCTGGTGTAAAGATCACAGATGACGGAGCCTGGCCGGGGTGATTAACTCAGCAGCTGGCACCACCCTCTGAGGCACATTCTGATTGATGGTTCTCATAACAGCTTGTTGGGATGCTCTCCTGGGTGCAACCTTTTGAGGATCCGAGGGCCCATGACAAAACTTTTCAGCCTGTTGTGGGTGAAGAGGCTCGGACGTGCTTTCTTCACACCCCGTGTGCTCTTGGACCGTCTCGGTTTGCTGTTGATAGAGACACAGAGGAACCACATCCTTTTAGTGGCTGTCCACAATGTCAGCTCCTTGATCGCCAGGCTACAGGCAGAGTCGTCAGTGTCAGCTCCTTGATCGCCAGCCTACAGGCAGAGTCGTCAATGTCAGCTCCTTGATCGCCAGCCTACAGGCAGAGTCGTCAATGTCAGCTCCTTGATCGCCAGCCTACAGGCAGAGTCGTCAATGTCAGCTCCTTGATCGCCAGCCTACAGGCAAAGTCGTCAATGTCAGCTCCTTGATCGCCAGCCTACAGGCAGAGTCGTTGGCATCGCCGATCAGGCCTAACGCCGCTGGGTCATCAGCAGACTTGACGATGGTGTGGCAGTTGTTGGTTGCCAGGGAATGAGTGAACAAGGTGCACAGTGGGGGACTAAGGAGTGTTGCTGCCAACTCTCACCACCTGGGGGCGTCCCGTCAGGAAGTCAACGGTCCAGTTGTAGAGGGAGGCGTTCAGCACCTGGGTCCCAAGATTAGTGATGAGCTCGGAGGGTATTAGGGTTTTAAAACACTGAGATGCAGTGCATGAAGGGCATTCTGACATAGGTATTCCTCTTGTCCAGGTGGAAAGGGGCACTGAGAAATGCAGTGGATCTGCTTGGTGGTACGCAAACTGCTGTAGGTCCAGAGTATCCACAATGACGGTCTCCATGTGTTCCACGACCAGCCTCACAAAGCATTTCGTGGCTACAGAACCAGAACTCTGGAACCAGAACACTGGAACCAGAACACTGGCCCGCTGGTCCATGAATATACTGAGTATGTGACCTGTTCCAAAAGGTCTCAGGCGAAAATGGAGAGAGAAATCACATGATCGTCAAGAACGGCAGGTGCAGTCCAGTGTTACGTGCCTCAAACTGAGCGTTGAAGGCATTTAGCTCGTCTTGTAGGCTTTTGCTGCTGGGAATCTCTCAGCTGGTAGTGCCTTTGTAGTCTGTGATGGTTTGACGTCCCTGTCACATCCCACAAGCGTCAGAGAGCCCATCACCCACTCTTTCGGCCACTGTTCCAAAAATGTCCAGATGGGAGCACAGGTCAGCCATCACCAGACAAAATTTTCAGACTAAACATTTTTTTCCGTGTCGTGGCCCTCAACAAACTGTTATCCATCCCCCCTACAACAACTTCCTGGGCTAAGCACACTGCATCAAGCCACATCCAAACTGTTTCCTGCTGACTACATTTGCCACCCATCTTCTTGACTTTAGATGGTGAGACTCCGTGAGCTGTGAGTTTCAGTACAGATGTCTAACGCATCCCTTCGTCTCCTCCACTCCACTTAGTGTTTGTTCAGCAGCTCCCCAGTGTCCTCCAGAGCATTTCCTCTATTTCAAAGCAGACATCCTGGTGAGCAAAGCAGCCGATCAACCCTTGCACAGATCCAGACAAAGTCAATGACGTGTGTGCGTCCACTTCTTCCCGATTCTGTTAGACGTTTTACAAGGCACCGCTGCTGAAGTGTGACACAGGGCCAAAATGGTTTATCTGTGTCTATGACTCAACCTTTGCTTTCCACAACATCACAATATCAAAATGGATTAAGATTATTTTCAGTTGTGATCAGTCATTTAGATACAGAAACTAGGAATGAACTGAAGACATCAAGCCTGGGTTCCAAACAGGTTATCTCATTATTTTGAAACTGGTCTTCAGTCAGCAATGTCTGATATGCAGTGAATACGTTTTGTTTCACTGTAACCTCTTCAAGGGCTTGGACACCACTTCCACAACCGCATTTTCCCCCCATGTATTTGTATACAATATTTATACTTCAGCTAACAGATGACACTTCCGAGGATCTGCAGGAGCACATTTTACATGTTTTTATTAAATTATTTTCCTGAAAAAGATTAAATTCACAAACCCTGATTTGTCACATTTATTTGTCATATATTCTGAATCAAAGCCATCCATTTTAACTTATAAATAATTATATTTAGTTTCTAGTAGAAACAGAGCAGAAAACGTGATTGCAGCTAAAGAACAGAATTTTAATACACCAATAAGGCAGTTTTTCTGTTTATTTATAAATAATTGTAGGTTTATGTCTTGGAGCAGAATCACCAAATTCATTCAACAATACTTCCAAAAATGTTCTGTACATTTACAAATATTAAATAAGACCTTGCTACAGCCTACACCCTACAAATGCAGCCTGTTATACTGTATATTTACTGCTACTGATTTGCTACTGTTTTTTCTTTGGAGCTTGTGATCGCACTGCTCTTCTGAACAATTTCAGAAGAATTATGGTCATACAGACCAATTTCTCTCCTCAAAAAAATAGGGGCAAAAACACGGACTAAAAGGCTTGGCGTGTTTGTGGGCAAACAAGTTTATTTGGATCAGACCTTGATCCCTACATAATTTCAGTCAGACTGGATTCATCCCTAAATAATGTCAGTCAGACTGGCTTCATCCCTAAATAATTTGGATCAGACCAGCTTCATCCCTAAATAATGAGTCAGACTAGCTTCATCCCTAAATAATTTGGATCAGACCGGCTTCATCCCTAAATAATTTGAATCAGACTGGCTTCATCCCTAAACAATTTGAGTCAGACCGGCTTCATCCTTAACTAATTTGGATCAGACTGGCTTCATCCCTAAACAATTTGAGTCAGACCGACTTCATCCCTAAATAATTTGAATCAGACTGGCTTCATCCCTAAATAATTTGAGTCAGACCCGGCTTCATCCCTAAAGAATTTGAGTCAGACCCGGCTTCATCCCTATATAATTTCAGTCAGACCCGGCTTCATCCCTATATAGTTTCAGTCAGACCCGGCTTCATCCTAAAACAACAAAAAGTTGTGTGTTCTCCTGCACAGGCAGATGCTTCCATTTCAAAAGCCCTGGCTATGAATAACCTTATGAGTGTACATGAGAAAACAGCAGAGGAGAGGGTTCCCCTGGGTTCAGAAGGCATTCAGACAGGTCTGGGGCCAGGTCTCAAACAGAAGCCAGCCATGGTTCTTGTTTAACTCCCCTTGTGCCTTGTCACCTCTGACCAGAGATCAGCTCTCTGTGCTGTAATTATCCACTGCTGGCTCTACATAGAAACTTGACTCCCGACCTGTTCTCCCTCTCTCCCAGTCTCCATCTCGCTCTCATACATACACACACACACACACACACACACGCACAGTGAGGCAAGTGTGATAATGAGTGTATGTACAATGAGATAGACCTCTCATCTCCGCTCACACACTGTATAAAGAACTGGCATGTGTTACTTTGGGAACCAGGAGGACATTCACAGAGCAGGAAGACATTCATAGAGCAGGAAGACATTCACAGAGCAGGAGGTCATTCACAGGAACCAGGAAGACACATTCACAGAGCAGGAGGACATTCACAGAGCAAGAAGACATTTACAGAACAGGAGGTCATTCACAGAGCAGGAAGACATTTACAGAGCAGGAGGGCATTCACAGGAACCAGAAAGACATTCACAGAGCAGGAAGACATTTACAGAGCAGGAGGTCATTCACAGGACCCAGGAAGACATTCACAGAGCAGGAAGACATTTACAGAGTAGGAGGTCATTCACAGGACCCAGGAAGACATTCACAGAGCAGGAAGACATTTGCAGTAAAAGACATTCACAGGCAACAGGTTCAAAATTCACAGGGATCGTAAGGGACTTCAATCCGCAAATAGGACAGCAGTACTGAATCAGACAGAACCTTCTTCCCCTGCGTCCGTCATTTCAATATTAACACTAAACATCCCAGGTCCAAAAGGTCCACACCAGAGCAGAGTTTCAGAAGTACGACATGGTAGTGAAACAGTTCCGCACAGATATCTCCCTGGGTCAGAAGGTGTGCACCACATTACCAGGCATATGTGGGAGGAGGAAGAAACCCAGTGGACACCAACCGTAGGCTCTCCCGGCCAACCGTGCAGGCAGTGGGGCGTGCACTGTGAGCTGAGAGGGACACTGATTGATGACCCAACACACTGTTTTCCCGTCGTTGTGTGTGCTACATTCTCTCTCCCAGAATCCTCTTGGTCATGTCTGCTCTGAGACTTCAGGGGAACCAGCAGCGGCTGCATCTAACCTCCCACATCTGTAGTCTTAGCACAGATACGCGTGTTTTGTGCACACAAACACGCACGCAAGCACGAACACTAACCCTGCCCGGCCTCCATCCCAACGGGCCAGCCAGCAGGATACAAACAAAACACACTAATACTGCATTCCCACAAACAACCAAACAAACAAACAGGGGTTGCCGTGGTAATTGCAGTAATTAGAAGAGAAGCATTGGAGGGTAAATGGCGTGTTGGAGAAGATTGGTGTCCCCCCCCATCCCCCCACCCCGCCGCCCGTGACCTTTAAACATGCAACAGACACGGAGCGGCAACATCACTGCTAAGCTACAGGGCCGTGCACAGAAACACGGCAGATCGCTATCACAGTCTCAACCCTTTAATATGCCGACCACAGACACACGAAACAACACACCATCTCAGTGTTTGATATTCCACCCGTAGCCAGGGACGGACCCACACGGCAGCGCTTCACAACAGACTACCTTGACGAGCAGGATCCGAGCCCATGTCAAACACATTAACTGGTCAACAGCATTGTTGTGTGTAAAAAATCTTTTCACGGGTGTTTCTTCCCTCACATTGCCGTTTCAGAACCACACACAAGTTTCAACAACGTTACCACGGAATGCTCAAAACACAGATGGAAATGTTTTACCGTGTTTCCATGTATTTGTCTCTAAATGGTTCGAAACCCCCATCCCCTATATCAGCGTGTTTCCATGTATTTGTCTTTAAAGGTTCGGCCCATCCCCTATTTCACCGTGTTCCATTTCTCAGCCTGCAATGCTACGTTCATGTTTTGATTCTCCAGGAAGTGACACGGGCAGCAGAGGTTGCCTGGTGACAGGACGGCAGAGGAACGTCCTTTAGGGTCAACTGGATGCAGTGTTAGCATCACAGTTAGCCTTAGCAAAGGGTTACCCAACATCTGAGAAACACGTGAACACACACACACACACACTCACAGTGATCCTTAAAGTATTCAGTCACTGTGGTATGGAACTAACATTAACAATCATTAACGCTGTCACAGACTGTTCTCATGCACGCCCTTCACCTTGTCTCCTCCTCCCCTTCCCCCTCTCCTCTCCATTCACCCCCTCTCTTCTCTTCCCCCTATCTCCTCTTCTACATTCACCCCCTCTCCTTTTCCTGCTTCCCCCTCTCTCTTCTCCACCACATTCACCTCCTATAACAGGTAAACCACGACTCCTGTCCCGAGATAGGACTCCGGGCCCAAATCCTCTCTCTGAATTATTAAAGAGAAAAAGGGAGCATGCTAACTTGACTCAGATGATTTCCTGGTCAATGTGCCTGTCATCATTTCCTACAGTATCAAATGCCTCTGCCAATCCACTCAACCAATCACAGAGGCTGCTGCCAGTCCTACTACAACAACAGGTAGTGTGTGGTTTACTGTCACACATTCATGTGCATTTAGAAAAACACACACACGCACGCAGGCACGAACGAACGCAAACGACATGCACACACGCACACCAGTGCACAAACATGTAGACATTACAGTAGTAGGTATGTTGATCCTCAGGACTGACGGTTGACTCTCTGATCCATCCAGTCAAAACCATCCATACCCGCTGCTTACTCGTTTCAAATAAACATTGATTTCTTCAGCGCTGTATCAAACATTCTGTATCAAACAGAAGCAACGTGTAACTGACACATGCACGCACACGCACACAAACACACACATACACACACAGGCATGCAAGCACACGCACACATCAGCGTCCTACACGGGTCTATTCATTTTCAGCCCAGCTCAGCCCCACTGTTGCGAGACCGCAACCTCAAGTGAGTTCTATTGATTTTCTTTTTCAATTACATGCTGAAAGGTAAATCAACGTCAGACGCCTTTTACAACGAAAATAATAAATACAAACATGTGCCTGTAACCCCCTAATTGTACAAGCCTACGCACCCCTCGCCGCACGGATTCACGGACAAGGCGATGATTGTGGGGCTGCTATCTGTGAGACGGAACGGCTGACGTGTGATTGTCTGAGCTGTGAGCGGCGCTGGCCGCCGGTCTGGATGTTGACAGGTAGTCACCGGTGCTGTCTGGCGGCCGTGACGGCACTCTTCAACGTTCTAGTCCATGAGTCACATGAGCGCTGCGCGTGGAATCACAATAGGGATTCTGAATTCAAATCGTACCGGCCAGGCTGCGCACTGAGTCTGAAATTGCCGAAAGTCCAAATGGCAAACGTCCTTTTATTTGTTAACAGCCAAATTCCTAATTATATACATGTTACAGGGGTGCTATATAATATGCTGTTTCATACATTACCAGCACCAGGCCTCTCAATTATTGAGCAAAGGAAACAGACCAGTGACGTTCGGCCTTGCATCTCTCCTCCGAGTCCGCTGCTGAGGCCAGATCACCGCAGACCTCCCTCTCTGAGTCCGGGTAGACCAGGGCCCACTCACTCTCTCTGCCTCTGCTTCTCTCTCTGTTACAGCTCAGTTTGTGAAACAGGAAACAGACGAGCAAACAAGCGCGTGCAGAACGACCCCGAATATCCACGTTAACGCGCGGAAAAGATGGGTCGAACAAAACAGAACGGACAAACACGACAAGCTTCCCGCCCCGCCATATACCACCATACACCGCCCGCCACGACCCCCGGTGACCCCTTACCTCCTATCCCTAGCTATAAAGCCCGTGCCCTCATTCTGATGATTTACTCATCTCGGGTCAGCGACTTGCTGCAGAGGCTCTGCTGACTTTCCCCCTATTGATAGAGATCAGTTAGCCCAAAGACCTGACTACAGTACAGCGCTGACCTCTGTGACTGCTACATGATTGAATGTGCTTTTCTCCTCCGACACTCACCCTGGGGACAGAGAGAGAGAGACGGGGGAACGGGAACAGGGAAAACACTGGCTGCTCTCTCTGCTTTACGACGGAACCGTCCCTGTCAGCCGCTGATGTGTGCACGGGGTTGAGTTATGGAGAGGTCAAACGCATATCTAGCGATGCCACTGGAACATTGGTAAACACTGGTAATATGAAAACTGAAACGTTGGTTGATATGAATTTCACATGCTATGAAGAGGTAATGTAGAACTCCCGCATTTACCCTGTCAAAGTAAAACATTTATTAGAGTGAACAAAGCGAAACACAAAACTGAAAGAGTGTAGAGGCACCAGGTGGTCCAGAAACTGGCCAGTGTTGGACTCTGCCCCAAAGGGCACACCCTGGGAGGACCTTTGGAGAGGCCCAGAGGGGATCGGACCAGGTGACTGGAGACCGGTTAGAGGGGAACCACATGGTCAATTTGGTGGCAAAGGAAGAGGAGGCAAGGTAGAAGGCAAGGTAGAAGGCCAGGTAAACTGTGGACTGTCAGAAGGTGCCTTCAGTCTGTAGACTAGGATCACATAGTACAGTAACCTCCATGAAACCCTAACACACACCTCTCCCCACATAGCCCTCACTGGAACACACACACACACACACAC
>JACXGI010020374.1:0-11187 GCA_016801175.1 Esox masquinongy | reverse complement strand
CATTCATATGAAGAATACGGGAGATTGTTGTCACATGTAGCACACAGCCAGTACTTGCCAGAAATTCCTGCAGTTCCTTTAATGTTGCTGTAGGCCTCTTGGAAGCCTCCCTGACCAGTTTTCTTCTCGTCTTTTCATCAATTTTGGAGGGACGTCCAGTTCTTGGTAATGTCTCTGTTGTGCCACATTTTCTCCACTTCATGATGACTGTCTTCACTGTGTTCCATGGTATATCTAATGCTTTGGAAATTCTTTTGTACCCTTCTCCTGACTGATATCTTTCAACAATGTGATCCCTCTGATGCTTTGGAAGCTCTCTGCGGACCATGGCTTTTGCTCTGAGATGCAACTAAGAAAATGTCAGGAAAATCCTACTAGAACAGCTGACCTTTATTTGTGATTAATTAGAGTCACTTTAAATAATGGCAGGTGTGTAATGACTTCTATTTAACATGAGTTTGAATGTAATTGGTAAATTCTGAACACAGCCACATCCCCAGTTATAAGAGGGTGCACACTTGTGCAACCAGGTTATTGTAAGGTTTTCATTTTTCCCCCTTGAAGATTTCAGTTTTTTTTTTCATTTGAATTGTTCACATTATAGGTCTCATTAAAAGTGGAAAAAGTTCTGACATGATTTATCTTTGTCTCATTCTTTTACATCACAAACACCTGGCATTTTAACAGGGGTGTGTAGACTTTTTATATCCACTGTACATGGGATGTTAGTTCCGATGCATGTATATTTATGTGATTATGTTGAGCAATGTTCAGACTTGTGTGATGGAACTAGTATCCACTGTTATGTAATAGACTGTATGTAGGTCCTCAGGCAGTTTTGTCCGGATGGGTTGGCTATGGCAGGACAAAGTAGCATGCAAACCCCACAACATGAACAACATGATTATCAAGCATCTGTTCTATGAGATGCAGCTTTTTGTCTCTTTAAGATCAGTTCTGGCCACATGTGATTTGATTACAGACCATGTATGCAATGGCTATGTGCTGTCAGTTGTATCCTATCTTTGCCAAGCCGTAGAGTGAGGAAGATCGTTACGTTAACCATAGAATGTCGGAGCTGTATTCAACCTCTGTAAACTTTCCCCCAAAATATTCCAGAGGAACTGATATCAGATCTGCACTCACGGTGAGAAGCATGTGCGCACCCCTCAGTGAGTGGGAAGAAACTTGTGTCTGCTGGCTCGACGTGGACCTTCTTTCAGTTCAGCCACAGTCCCCTCCCACTTCCCCCAGATATAGAGAACGTTTTGACTAACCATGGAGTCAATCAGAGCTGAGTCTTTAACAGTGCACGCTGCTGGGTCTCTCTGCATTAGCCCCCGACACACACACACACACGCACACGCTCACACACCATACACACGCTCTCACACACAAAATACGCACACACACTCGTTCACACATCATGGAGTACTACCTCGGTCTGATGCTGTGGATCTGCAGCCTGCTGCCAGGTGAGCTTGGGTGTTTGCGTTTGTGTGTGTGCGCGTCTGTGTGCTTTCATGGGTACCTGTTGAAATCATTTGTCATAATCATTTGGGTTCATTCCAGCTTTCTCAGAAAACTTTTGTGGTAAAGACAATGTAAGTCTACTGTCTGCATAAGAGGAGACATACAAGACCGGCTTACATTTGTGTTTTTGGAAAAGAAGTGAATGAGTTGGTATGATTTTCAAAATGAAAGCTGATGGCACCTGGTCAAAGCACAACGTCTGGAAAAGTTTTGTCCTGTGGCAGATTACCAGTGAAATTACAATAGCAGCGACTAGTAGATGTTAAATAGACACAGACAGTGAAACAGAGAAAGGGAGTTGAGACAATAGATGAACAGCACCCATGATATAAGCACTCTCTTGATGAAGTAAACTAGCTATTAATTCATCTTAGTTTAGACATTGTTGGAAGATTTGAAGCCTTTGGGTGGAGCAGTAGAGGAAATGTCTTCTATAAATATTTGCCTAGATAGTGGAATTTGATGTTGGATCCAAGTTTGGTACAGCCTTGGCGATGGGAGGAGAGGTCAACCTTGCGAATACTGATGGAGTCTGTGATGATAGAAAAGCAGCGGGAGGGAAGCTCTGGACATAAGACTCAGAGATGTGAAGGGGCTGCATTCGGTAATGAAGTTGGATTGTGGGAGTTCTTGAATTGGTAATCATCCTTTTGGAACAGTGTAAGTAGGAATGGTAAGACAGAGATAAATGGAGGGACTTGGAACAGAAAAATCTTTAGATTTGACTCATCCATCCACACCAAAGGTTACGGCTGCTGGGGATCAGGGTTTGCTGTATCATTGGGACACATTCCAGGATGTCCACAGCTACTGTCTACAGGTTCTGGCAAATCTATCTGCCGCTCTGCGGATGCGTCTTCGTTTGTTTTGAATGTACTGAAAGACTGAGCCAGAGAAAGAGTTAACGTAAAAGAGTGAACTGCCTGCGCTCGTTCTAAAAGATATCACACAAGTCTGGCCCTTTTTGGCCAGACACCGCTGAACTTGTTACGCCGGCAAGAGCGCGTGAGAGGGCAGGGTGAGAGGGAGAAATTGGACATGTTACACTGCTCATTGAGATTTATGGGCTGATCAATTGTGCAGTTTCAAATCTTTGTTGTGCTGCACAAGAACACACAAAATAACAGTTTACACTTAGTGATGGTGAATATATAAATATATACTGTATATAAATTATCTGATCACTTTCAATTCAACTCTTGTCGAATAAACTCTTGATCATTCGCATGAACTCTTGTTGTTGCTTGCTCTTAGGGGATTCGAGCTGGGCATCTGTAAAAGCACTCTACAACAACTGCTGATATAAAAAAGCATTTCATAAAATAAATTTCATTGATTGAAAATTTGAATTCCTTCATTCAAATTTAGTCTTTCCATTTGCGCAACTTTTAAACCACCGGGCCCAAAAGGTTCTGGTCAAAAGCAATGTGCTGTCCTGTGCTGGACCCAGCCCTAGACAGCTCCGGGTGTGATGGTACTGATGGCTCCACAGTGGCTTACGGACAGGGCTTGAAAATTCCCCTGATCCAGAGACATGGCTTATCCATATAACAGCTTCAAGCACTGCCACAGAGGACTTGTAACCCCCCCCCCCCTCAGAAGGGTGTGCAGTTTTGCGATATAGCTGAGAGCTTGCTTAGCGAGCAAAACTGCTGCGCGGGGATGACCTGGTATACGCCCTCATACCTTCCAACTGATTTACCCTGGCCCACCACGTGTGCGATTGTCACCACCAGCACCGTCAATTGAGAAGGATCTTTCAAGGGGCTCAGTGCTTTGCAATGAAAAGCCATCCAGTGCAATTCAAAGACACTGAATTATATCTATTACCTCTTAAACGTTACTAAACTTCAAACCCTGCGGCTGCTCTTTCATGCGAGAGCTGTAATGTGAATTCCTTCGCAAAACAAACAGAGCTTCTACCGTTTCTGGTACTGTAAACACTGCGAAACGACTGCACCGCCACATATACTGTAGGTACATACCCCCATGAAGGCTGTTTCATTTGCATTTCAGAGAGGTGCTGGTTCCGTCTCACCATGTGGACCTGGTTAAAACTCAATCTGCTGGCCCATAATACTGACACGTGGGTCACAGCCTTGCTTGTTAGCGTTCGTGCCCCTGCTCAACCGGCTCCTAATCAGCCCAGCATGGGAGGAGGGACACTGCAAGGTGTTTTAAACCTGCGTGACATTTGCAGACTCCCTGTTTGACAAAATTGTACAGCAAATAAGATGCGCTCAGCACTCCTAAGTTAAAAACGCACACCAGGTTTCACAGTTTATGACCCTGTCAAGTCCCAGGTACCACGGGCATAGAAGGGATCCTTTTAGAGCAGTGGTTCCCAACCATGGTCCTCAAGTACCCCCAACAGTACAAATTTCATTGTAGCCCCAGCCAAGCACAGCTGATTCAACTTGTCAACTAATTATCAGGCTCTCATTGAGTTGAATTGGGTGTGTGCTTGTCCAGGGCTACAACAGAAATGTGTGCTGCTGGGGGTACTCGAGGACCGGAGTTGGGAACCACTGTCTTAGAGGACTCCGACCTTACCGCTTATGAACTTAAACCTGACCCCAACTATAACCATTATCCTGATTGTGCTTAAGCCCTGTCATCAACCCCCTTGGACTGGTGCAAACTCCATTATGTGTGACGATCTCGTGTGGCGCACGCATCATCTCTGGCTGTTTGCTGCACTCCAGTAAGTGTTCTGTCGGTCCGCCGAGCTGCGGCGAAGCTCCTGCAGCCTGGTGCCGTGCCAGAAGCAGCGTTGGGCCAGTGTCTGCCGACGTGTTGTGACCCAACTGGTTTATTTATCTGGGCAGGGGAACTCAGGAAACCCAGCGATACTCTGGCCCGGCTTTAGTAGCTGCTGATATTACTGGGAATATGAAATTGCTGTGCCACGTTAGGGTTTCCAAAAGGAAACTGGATCCTCCGACTCCCTCGGTCTTGCTCATTCTCTGCCTACCTTGTTCTTTTTACTCTCTGTTTGGCTTGGTACGAGAACAGCAAAGCAACTCTGTGATGGTATCTGTGTTTGTGTGCTTTCTATACCGAGCCATGAAAGCACCAGCTAGCAGAGTCTTTTGAGTGTTTGTGCACTAAATCTGGCACATCAGAAAAATTATGAAAACCCTTATGAGATATAGATTTCAACCCCCCCCCCACACTCAAAAACATGTTGCTATTCAAGACCAATTCATTACATAACTTTAACATTTTTTACATTGATTGATATAATTGTTGACACATTTACTTTCATTAACATGTGTTCGATAATTTATTTTGTTTATGTAAACCAGACTGAATCAGAAGAATATTTGATGGATCAAAGAACAAGTGAACATGAATCCTTCATGCCACAGGAAATGAATAAGGAATGTGTCAATATTTGGATGGATGGTGTACATAGCAGTGATGGCTTTTGTAAACATTTTTGCCAACATTGTATTCAGTTTGTGACCGTCCCATCCAAGTATACGGGAAACAATCTTACCAATAACCCAAATCAATTAGCAATGTATATACTAGTTAAATGTTTACATATAAATGTTGAATCCCTCTTGACATAGCACCAATACCTGTTGGAAGAAAAGACAATTAATGCAACATTTGAGGTTTATTTATATCGTTTAATAGCTGAGACAATCATTCACTTGCCTTCAAAGCAAATCTCCTATAACACTCACCACGTGACAAATCCAGCTCTATATATCAAAGGTTTTTAAGCCATAAATTAAAGTTCAAGAGATGTTTGTTGTGCAAAATTTGACACTCTTCTGATGTTCTAAAAATCCTAACTGGAGACAGGATTTCACCAGTGAATGACACTACTCTGCTCGATCCAAACGATTAACATCAAAAGGAACATATTCAACTTTCTGTACTAAAAATGGCTTCAATGAAATATCTCTGCACAGAATTGTACTAATTTACTTTATGAGAATGTCCAACAGACTACAGTTATCAATCAGTCTCGCTAGTCCTTACTAAAGAGAGGGGGTATAGGCTGAGATTATTACTCATATACCCTGAAAACACCAAGTACAGTATATCGCTTTGAAAGGAATGCAACTTACTCCAGCTTGCTTTTAAACGAAATGGGAAAATCACTTTGTTACTCCTAGTACTAGCAGTCAGTTTCATTCAATTCTACACTGGCACGTCCCACAGGGTTTGTTCAACACACACGTTTCCTTGCCATGGCCACGTGTCCATCAAATGGAGAAAAAAACTGGGTCACTTTCGGCCTCTTAAGACCTTAAGTTCTATATCAGCTTTCCATGCTATTGTTATCTTTTCAGGATATCAACAGTCTGCAACAAAACCATGCAGAAAAGCTGCTGCTTTGGCGCCAGGCTTTTGTACTCAATTGCCATGCCATTGGATTTATGTCCTGCTGCCAACCATACTTTGACCTTTTGTGCCCCTTGTTATAAAATAATTTATTTGTTGTTTCAGCTTATAAACTTAGTTGTTGCATTCTTATGAAACATAATTAATTTCCCAAAGAGAATAATCTGATCAGTTGACTTGACCATGAGAGCCTTGCTGATAGCCATTGGGAGATACATGTGTACTCTCGGAGCATGGTTTAGAGTATTCTGAACCAAATAAAAGTGGTGGTCGGTACTTGTCCTTGGTTCTGTGTTTGTGATGAAATCCATCTCCTCTGGACACTGGTGCCTGAATGTGAAAAAATAGAAATAATTTTTGAGAAATGCTAGGCTAGCTCTGTATCACCATTAGAGTGTGATGATTTTTAAAGGCATCTTTTTCTTTCTCCTGGTACTTCTCAGGTTCTCTCATTATTTTGTTCTCTGTTTGTAAGGAAGTATTTTCTATCATCGCAGACTCAATTGGCCCTTCACCTCAGATGAAGACTACTGTATAAGTTTACGTGTACTGTATTTGACCACTTAATTACTGACGTCAGCGTGAACATACGGCAACTTCCAAAAGTGATCAGATCCTTTCAATTTCTCCACATTTTGTTGTGTTGTAGACCTGATTTATAAATGATTATAAATGATCTACACACAATACTCCATAATCTCAAAAACAGAAACATTTTTTTCGAAATTTGTGCCAATTTATTGAACCCCCCCCGAAATATCTAATGTACATAAGTATTCAGGCCCTTTGCCATGAAACTGAGCTCATATGCATCCTGTGTCCTTTGATCCAAGCCCTGAAGTCCAACGAAATCTCTGTAGACTTCTGAGAATTTAGTGGATGCATTGATCTGGGAAAGTTTATAAAAAATATGCTAAAGCATTGAAAATTCCGTGTGTAATGGAAGACAGCCATTTCCCTTCCTGGCCGGATATGGGAGAACCTTCCAGAAATACAACCATCTTTGGAGAACTTCCTCCCTTGGGTCTTAATGTTAGATTGGCTCGATAGAAGCCCCTTCTGAGTACAAAGCATATGACATGTTGCCTGAAGAGCATGAGGAGAAATATTCTCTGGTCTGATGAGACCAAAATTTGTCTTGAGTGTCCAAGGCTTCAGGTGAAAACAAGGTTATTAACTCAACACCTAGCTAATATCATCCCGATGGTGATGCGTGGTGGTCAGAGCATCATGCTATGAGGATGCTGGCAGTGGTATGGACTGGGAGACTGGTCAGGATTGAGGAAAGGATGAATGGAGCAAATACAGAGAGGTACTTGTTAAGAAACTTGATCACACAGGATCTCAGGTGAAGATTCATCTTTCAGCACAACAACGACCTGAAACACACAGCCAAGACAATTCTGGAGTGGCTTTAGAGTAAGTCTGTGAATGTTCTTGAGTGGCCCAGCCAAAGCCCAAACTTGAACCGTGTTGAACGTCTGCTGGGAGACCTCATCCCCATCTAATCGGACAGAGCTTGAGAGGATCTACAAGAAGGAATTGGAGAAACTGCCAAAATCCATTTGTGCAAAGCTGGTAGAGATATACCTGAGAAGAGATTCAAAGATGTGATCACTCCTAAAGGCGCTTCTATAAAGTAATGAATAAAGGATCTGATTCCTAATGTCCGTGACTGTGAGTTATTTCAGTTTTTAATTTCCAATAAATTGGCATGCATTTCTAAAATGGGTTTTGCCTTGTCATTATGGGGTATTATCTGTAGATTGATGGTTAGAAGAAATAACGCCACAAAATGTGGAGAAAGTGAAAGCATCTGAATTCTTTCTGAAGGCACTGTATATAGTATATCCCAATATAATCTCTGACATAACAGTAGCCAAGACGTTCGTCTTCCACCTTTTCCAATACAGAGTTGAGACAGACAAAACAGAAACACTGTATTCAGCAGCACCTCACTAATCTTCTAGAGAAGATAAGTGAGGTGAGAGACTGACTGAAAGTTAGATTGTAGAAGTTTTTCCACCTGGTCCTTCCTCTTTGCTAAAAGGAATATCACCTCACCTCTTTCATTTCCTCAACAAATGTGCTTACTGCCTGCTAATTCTTGTAAAATTCAAAAAGAACACAGCATTTTTTTATTATATTTTTACGTTTTCAATAAAAAGCCATTTTGGGTAACTTTGCAACAGTAAGAAAACTGGCAGTCTCTGATAAGCGATTTAATATAATCCAGATGTGAATTGCATGTTCCCACAGTGTGCTCCCTGAGTCCATATGAAGCAAGGACAATGAAACCACACAATTGGAAATCCGGCCTGACTTTTTATCAGATCCTAAAGTTCTGTTTGCAGTCCTTCGATTTTGTTTTTTGTGTGATACATTTGGCTTGTCTGTAAGTTAAAGTTCCCATATTGTTTAACGAGGATTTTAACAAAGTGCTTGCTGTTTAATTACTCTTTGGTTGACTTCTACCAGAAAAGATGGGAAAGGGGCCTTGGTCACTATTATTCATGTTCCCCCACACTTCGTCTAAATTTAACTTGCCACTAGCATCCCCATGTGGGTTCTAGCTGCCTAGTAGCAAGCACGCCATCCTGTTCACACTGCCTTGCCATGTTTGCAACATCCAACAGTTACCCTTCCACCTTACTTCCTTTCTTTAAAATTAGATTTTTCTATCATCCCCCATTGAATAAAATGCTTTGCATTATAACCTTTAATGTTTGCAATGAATGAATAGCCTAAATATAACATCACTTGCTCATCGCCTATCCTTACAAACAAAAAACCTTCAGTCAGCCACCCATCCTTCACTAACCCACCAAAGTGCAGACGGAGAAATGTCAATCAAACTCTGACTGACAGCCCTACTGTTTATCGGCCTAATGAATATATTTGTGCCTTGAGGACGAGAGTCTGTTTATGGTGGGCTAGGAGACCAGGAAGCGATGGACACTTCTAAGGCACAAGGGGAATGAAGACGATGATTATTCTGACATATCGTCACAAGACCTCCATCGATATGTTTGTTTCTGTAAGACATACCAGAGGTATAAGAGGCCAGGTGTCATGATGACAAAGTGATATTCCAGGGGAAAATCCTTTTGTTTTCTTGACTCAGAGGAATCAGCAGTAGCCTGGTTTCAATCTTGAGACAAGACAAATAACCCCTTGCTAGCTTTGTATTCTTCTCACACGCAGTGGCTGCAAAGTTAACATCAAAATGGCCATTGACCAACTAATCACATCTGTGACGCTCACTTGGTACTGCTGGGTCAGTCTCAAACCCAAACGTCCTGTTTCCGATGAAATTTAGATCTATCGCTTCGTTTGTGTAACTTGGCTGACGTTATAGCTTTAACCACCATGAAGTCTTTCCACTGCTCTTCAGGTCACCAGCTAAAAAGGAAAAACAACACTTTTTTGGAAGCGTCTGTATTTCAGGAACCAGTAAATAAGAATATGCTATTGATAGCTAATGTTGGCCTTGCTGTGTCTGTTTCCAGGGCTCCATGACTGTTTCAACATCGACACCAAGAACTACCGGATCATCAAGGGCCCCAAGCAGGCCCAGTTTGGATACACAGTGCAGCAGCACGTCGCTGGGGGACAGAAGTGGTAAAATACTTTTTTACATTACATATTGATTTCCGATACTTGCCGTGACATTCTGTTAGGGTCACCCCCTGCCACTGTCTTTTATTAAGCTAAACATGGCAAAAATAACTAACACAAATGTTAGGCAGAGGACTCTCCGGGTTCATATTCATGCTTTCTTAAACAAACAAGAGATTGGCTGAATTTCAAAGAATCCCCAGTGGAGGATGGAGGACCTCTAGGTTTGGGAGCACTGTCTTATTCCAAGCAAAGCAACACTTGACTAGCTTGCACTTTGAGGCAGGTATAGTTTTACTGTCCAACGTCTTCCAGTGCTGACACACAAAATTTTACTGTCTGTCTCGGGACTCCAGAGCCAGAAATGGAGATGTATCTTTTTTGCTGCCAGGAAAGATTGCAAGATGTCTCTCCTGTAGTGTGGAAAGTTGCTTGTCATGATTTGTGCCTCGCAACACACGGTTCAGTCCTGAGTCTGTCTTTTCACATTTATCATATTACCTCATAGACCGGCAGTCGTTATACATACTGTTATTAGGCCATTTGGCACTGCGGTGATGGGGATTCGTCGCTGGCATACTCTGTACGTCGGCTAGCCAGGGTTGTACTGGAGCACTGCCCAGTTCCAGCTGTGTGCTACTGCTGTGCACACAGGCTCACCCCTGCCCCACACACACACTAATGCGCACACGCTAACACACATGCTAACACAGATTAATTCAATTCAAGACTATTTCTTTGTTTCTGTGACATAATGCAATTTACCTACACACTATGTTTGATGTATTGTTACGTGCTTTTGCAAAAAGCCTAACTTTGCAGAAGTGAAAAGGACAGACACTATTATCAGTGAGGATTGAGTGAGATTGTAGGCATTTGGTTTCAGCATATACAGTATCTCACAAAAGTGAGTACACCCCTCACATTTTTGTAAATATTTGAGTATATCTTTTCATGTGACAACACTGAAGAAATGACACTTTGCTACAATGTAAAGTAGTGAGTGTACAGCTTGTATAACAGTGTAAATTTGCTGTCCCCTTAAAATAACTCAACACACAGCCATTAATGTCTAAACCGCTGGCAACAAAAGTGAGTACACCCCTATGTGAAAATGTCCAAATTGGGCCCAATTAGCCATTTTCCCTCCCCGGTGTCATGTGACTCGTTAGTGTTACAAGGTCTCAGGTGTGAATAGGGAGCAGGTGTGTTAAATTTGGTGTCATCGCTCTCACACTTCCTCATACTGGTCACTGGAAGTTCAATATGGCACTTCATGGCAAAGAACTCTCTGAGGATCTGAAAAAAAGAATTGTTGCTCTACATAAAGATGGCCGAGGCTATAAGAAGATTGCCAAGACCCTGAAACTGAGCTGCAACATGGTGGCCAAGACCATACAGCGGTTTAACAGGACAGGTTCCACTCAGAACAGGCCTCACCATGGTGGACCAAAGAAGTTGAGTGCACGTGCTCAGCACTGGGGAGCTACAGTTCATTGAGGGAACCATGAATGCCAACATGTACTGTGACATACTGAAGCAGAGCATGATCCCCTCCCTTCGGAGACTGGGCCGCAGGGCAGTATTCCAACATGATAACGACCCCAAACACACCTCCAAGACGACCACTGCCTTGCTAAAGAAGCTGAGGGTAAAGGTGATGGACTGGCCAAG
>JACXGI010020373.1:0-11183 GCA_016801175.1 Esox masquinongy | reverse complement strand
GAGGCGGTCAGTGAGGTTAGGTGAGGCCTGGGGGGGTGAGGCGGTCAGTGAGGTTAGGTACGGCCTGGGGGGGTGAGGCGGTCTGTGAGGTTAGGTGAGGCCTGGGGGGGTGAGGCGGTCAATGAGGTTTGGTAAGGCCTGGGGGGGGTGTGCTGATATGTGTAAGGTTAGGTAAGCCTGAATGTAATGGGAATGTGAAAGGGACAGTTGGACTGTGACCTTTGACCCCTTTTAAGTTTCAAATGCTTCCTGGTTGATTGGCAGCAGCATCAGGTGGACGACTGCAGGACTGAGAAATATGTGGAGGAGAAAGAAGCAGGGAGCCAGAAGGAGAGAATGAAGGGCCTTTCACAGGATGCAGTACAAGAATGGAACTGCGGGAGGAACCCATTACTTTCAACGAAGAACGTCTGTACTCCCATAAACGGCCAGGCCTGGCAAAGTGGCGCCCACTGCCCGAAAACATTGTGGTTTCGCTGCGCTCCAATCTGCTTCCAGTGCGTGTTCCAATCATCCAATGAACAAATTGGAAGCGAACTATACACCAGACTGAACACATATCAGGACATTGCTTAGAAAGCATGTGCATGGGGAAGAATTAGCACAAGATTTGACTGCCTAGTTAGTAAATGTATAGCAGCAGTTGAATTTTGTGTTATCGATTTGGTGTTAATTTTTACTTGAGCTACGCTTGTTATTGAATGAGGGCTAGTGTAATTGCTAGCTTGTGTTTCAGAGATCTTCTTGATATAGTTATTTAACTAGCATTTTACTCCCTAGCTTGTGTTCGGTGAAGAGCTTGTCTCTTATCTTGTGAATTCTGTAGAACTCTGAAACTCAACTATGAACCTTTGAAGCCAGTTCCAATCCGTGTTTTCACTGCAACCCTCTAATCAGGGACTTGTTTTGACCTGGGACACCAGGTGGGTGCAATTAATGATGAGGCAGAACAGAAAACCAGCAGGCTCCGGACTTCGTTGGGTAAGAGTTGAATAATCCTGCTCCATGAAAAAGTGAATTTGTGAATACAGACAATTCAGTCAGAGGGATAGGGTTAGAGTAGATGTAGCACCAGAGAAAATAGATTGACGGAGTAAGGTGATATGATAGGCAGACAGACAGACATGTTTCAGTCAAAGGGCCTGGGAAATAGAGAAAAAAGATGGACCAAGACAATATGACAGACAGAGACATGCAGATTAACAGGCATGAGAAGATACAGACAGACATTCATGCAAATAGACAAATGGGCAGACAGACATGAAGACTATGATCTGGGGGGTCACTGTTGGGTCATGGTGCTGACGGTGAGGTGACTTGGGGTTTGTTTACATTACGAGACAGAGAATAAAACGATAGATAGAATTATCTAATTTGCATAATCATTCCCGTAGTGTTTTGAATTTACACCGGCATGTTTGAGACGTATCACGCAGGACTGTGCCTGTCCATTGCTGGAAAATCTAGGGATATGCGTGCACACTGCACAGAAACTTGATACAGTTCCGACAGAATTGTCGTCACACTTGCAAAACTCAATCAGAATGTGGCGCATGCTACCTCGGGAGGTGACGCCACAAGCTATCGATAACTGCAAGTTTACACAACAAAATAAACTAGCATCTTGAGTCTTCTTCGATATGTCTTGTAAAATGAAGCACTTCCATGTCACTTGCAGGGGGTTTGGCTGTGGGAGCACTAATCCAGCTAATCCTGATAACCCCCCCACACACACACACACACACACACACCACCAGCCAGTACCCCCCAACCATTCTACTGTCAACATCTGATGGGAGAGTAACATCTATTTACTCTGTGTCGTACCCGTTGTCTCCACTAGGGAGAATGTGTTTTTCAGCTAAAGGGTTAGGTTTAGGGAAGAGCTTACAATTGGAAGTTGTGTTAGAATCTGTGTTACTTTTAGGTTTAGCCGTTATCAATTAGGGTTAGGCGTTATGACAAGGTTAAGTTTAGGCATACATGTTAGATTATTGGGGTTAGGGTAAGGGTACGGTTAAGGTTATGTTTGGGTTTTGCGCTAGGGAGTAGGGAATATGGATTTCTGGATCAGGGTTAGATCACGCCCACATGTAGGATGGACTGTTGGTTATGTTGGTGGTGTGGTTTGTGGAGGATATGATTTTGGGGGTCTCGGGGGGTTGGTAGTCAGGCATGGAGAAAGGCTGCGGTGATGTCGTGGTCTGGTTTTGAGAGGGGGTGTTGTTGTGTTGTGGTGTGGGTTGGGTTGGAGGGTTGTTGGGATGGGGGGCATACGTATTGTATTGAGCCCCATGCAGCTTCCATGAGACGGGCCAATCAGAAGCTAGCGTGCTGTTCAATGGAGAGCGAGAGAGGGAGAGAGAGAGAGAACAGAAGGAAGAGAGGGAGAAGGGGTGGGGTGTGACGCCTGTTCCTTAGAATGCCTTTCCCCCATTATACCCACTTTCTCTCTCCCTCCTCTCCTCTCTCCTCTACCTCTCTCTCCTCTACCTCCCTCTTCTCTCTCTCTCTCACTCTCTCTCTCTCTCTCGCTTCCCAAACCCAGTTTGAGAATAGGAGGGACCGCGGGTTAATATTATGCAACAAAAATAAATGCCATCACTGAAGCCTGGAACATAGTAACACACACCCACACGTATACCGCCTCATTTCATGGCATTGGCGGATGTGTGTTGTTTGTCTATAGAGATGTGACCGAGTCGGCTTGAACTACTCCGCAACGCGGCTCCCCAGGAGCTGACAGGAGACTGATCGGCGTAGCCCCGGTGCAGTCGTCCCATGTCGTCCTCAGTCACTCATCTTTCTCCAACCCCCCCCCCCCCCGGGCGGCAGGCCTCCACACAGCAATCGTTTCCACGTCTTGGTGGTTTCCTGACACATCTGACTATGAGATGTGTGTGGGTATGTAGGCCACCAAACGGCGGGGTGAATCCAGAGGCCGGTAACGCAGGGATGACTCTGAGCACTGGCGGTGGAAAGGAATGGGGAGTTGGCCGGCCTGTGAAAGGACCTGGCCCGGCCCCGTGTTAGAGGTCACAGACGTTTAGGTAGAACGGAGACACCTCGGGTGATATGAATGAGAGCACACTAAGGTCACACTGAGGTCACACTAAGGTCAGCCACGTCTCCTCCTGAGAAGCACAACACGTGAATATGTTTCATTGAGGAAACACAGCTGCATACACAACACACACACAGGCAGGAGCAGCCCCCCCCCCCCCCCCACACACACACACACACACAAGGGAGCACACATACGCATGCACGCACACATTTTTGGTCCAGCTGGGGTGTTAATTTCACCCTGAGGCAGGGCGAGTGTTGACCCCAAAACGTTGTAACCTCATGAAGTGTGGAATTCTCCTAGCCTGAGGTTGTAATGTGCTGCTTCCTGTAGAGAGAGAGATAGTGAGAGGGGGGGTAGATGGGGAGAGAGATAAAGAGATAGAGAGTGAGGAGGAGAGATTAAGGAGAGAGGAAGAGAGAGAGTGAGAGTGTGTGTTTATGTGTCTCTACATTCCTCTTCTGTTCTAACCTCAAGTCAACTCAAGACGTTTGGGTGGCATTCTGGTCTTGGATGAAGAAAAAGGAGTGTTTTCCTGTGCTCCATTCTGATTGGTCAGTTTGTTCTCACTCAAAAGAAACAGTTTACAAGACATTCCAAAACATGTCAACCTCATATCTCCAGCACCATAGCCATGTCTTCTAGGGCTGGGTGATATAGCCAAAAGATCATATCACCATATGTGATTATTAGTTATTTTTATACAATATGGATGACTTTACAAATATTGTAAATTCATTTTATTTCAATAAAATATAATTAAAACTGCAAGCATCAATTCCGGGCTTAATTCGTGTAGGCACTGGGCTAACATCTACTAAACATGTTAGACATTTCCCCTTGATTAGGTTCTTCTTTATTTGGGGTGTGAGCGTTTAAACAAAAAGGAAAAAAAGAAAGAATATATATTTTCACATGAAATGTATGCATATTTTTCTTGTTTTTTTAATTATTAAGCTCATTTTCCATTCGTTATATCCCTATTCTCTACTTGTTAACCCACTTTCCACAACATTACAAATATACAATGACAAAAGATGACATTGTTTTTCAGTGTTTTCATCAACGTTTTCAATAATGTACCGTATTTGAAAATGCTACTCCTTCGGATCCGTCAAATTTTTATCTACCACTAACTTGCCCACTTCTTCAAACGCTATATTTTCCAGGAGTCCAGCAAAAACAGTACTGCCACTATGAGCCAATAAGCCTGCACCAAAGATTTTCCCCCTACATCTGCGCCACCTCTAGGCAAAACGAAACCACACTTTAGAGTTTAGCTAGACTAATATTCCTGAGCATGTTTGCATTAATTCCCCGCACTATTTCAAGAGGTTTAGAATATATAAAAACATGGCCTTTATAGCGCCACCGTGTGGTGGATCTGAAGGTGCTTGCCCACCTGGTGTCTTACCATTGGTGGGAACAAGTTTTATTAAGATTCAAATATCCATGCCGGATGTTAGACCCGCCCACTTGAAAATTCATTGGTCAGTAATTTCCAGTTTTTTTTTATTTTGTTGTCTGGTAAATCTGGCGTTGTTGGAACATGCCAAGGTACATGCAGATCACACATTCCATCCCAGAGGGGTAGGGATTCAGATGTTTTTAAATCATTATTAAAATGGAGAAAATCCATCCTGGCAGACCATAAAATTTGGTACGCACATCCGCCAAACCACACAAGGAGTAAATTTACTCCTTGTATGTAGGCAGACCTGTGTACCTAATGTTACAGCTCTATTTCACAGGATGTCAGCGGCGTGGGCTTTAGAACATTTCCCAGCATATTGCTTGTTATAGCGCCACCATATGGCCTGATCTGATGGCATTGCATGGGATGGTGTAGACCAGTGCCATTTACAATTCTGCAATAATGTACATTTCTACACCCTACAATCTCACAGGAGTATACACTTTCCTTTTCCAAGGTGGAAACTGAAGAATAATAATAACCAGCGCTAACAAATACAACAGGGTTTCTGCGCCTGTGCGGCTGAAACCCTAATTATAGAGCCAGTCTGAAAACAATGACAAGATTCAAGCTCATTGGAGAGTTTCCACTGAACAACATTTTTTAGTCCAGGGCTAGTCTTACTCTGTCTCTGCAAAACCAGCCCTAGGGCTATCAAGATGTTTTTGCAGAGAAGATCATTTAAATTCATTAGCTACTTTTTTCTGACAAGCAGTCCAGAAGCTAGAGGGAGCGATCTGGGGTCTGCTGTAGAGCAGCAGGTGCGCAAGACAGAAATGCACCTGCATCATAGAGTACCAGTGATTCACTGTGACATGAATTACATAATATTGCATTCCAGAAGAACGTGACCACTACGTTTACAAGAATGTACAGTGAAATTATTGAGTTACGTGCAATCTTATTCAAGTCCTGACCCAAATGCTGTTGCATATTTTTGTTGGACATTGCCTAAATGTTTTTCTCAGCCTCCTAAAGATTTATAGTGTGAATGCATGGGAACGAAACAAGCTGTTCTTGCGATAGGTTGAAACCTTTTCCAATTTAGTTCCTATTCAAACCACCCAGTCTATAATAGCTCTTATGACACGGCTTTCAACCAATCAGAATTCAGGGCTGAAACCACCAAGTTTATACAACCTAATAGCTGACACTCATGAAATCCTCTCAGATCTACACTAGTGCCTATGCTGCAGGCTCTGTGTCTTTGACAGGACAAACACATACGCACACACACACACACACACACACACTACACTAACAGACCCACACAGTTCCACAACTTGTAAATCAGTTCCATGCTGGTCTGTGTGTGTTTGGGTGGTAGTGAGAGCGAAGACAGAGAGCAGCGTATCACGGCCCGTCTCTGGTTAGCTCGGGCCTGTTATTAATGACGCTGATTCCAAACATGCACTCAAACTGGATCAGATGGGACTGCTGTGTTTGGGTTGGGAAACAAAGAAATCCTGTGTGTTTCCTTAATAGGCCGAGACATGGCACCTCCCTCCCAGTTCTCTCAGGTCCGCCTGGGTGGCCTGGCCCTGGACCGAACAGCATGTTTATGTTCAGTGTTCATCCCATTACAACAGCCTGAAAGTATTCCACCTACGTCTGGTTTTATGAATTGTAGTCGAGCAATTGTCCAATTGGATTAGAAGCATATAAAACGTAACAGATTTTTCACAGCTCTCGCACGGAGCTCTGCTTGCGCTCGCGCCCCCATGTGTGTTTGTGTTTCTGTGTGTGCGCGGGCATGCGAGAGAGAGAGAGCACGCGAGTCAGGCAAAAACAGGTGGCTACTCATCATGTACTATGTTTTTATGATACTTGCTGAGATATAGAGGTGTTTCTACGCGGTCTGTTTCCGCCTGTCGGTGGCATGGCATCACCAGCTTAGCTTGTGGACGGTAGAGTCTGTGACAGGCGGTTTAATAGCTAGAATGTGCATTCGTTGAAAAAGTGCTCGATTTTGTTGTTTCATTTAGTTGATGAAATGGAGGAGAGCAGTGCCCAGCGTAAACAGGAGAAAACTGCGGTTGTTGAAGTAAGTTATCTGTTGTCGTAGTCAGCTTTTTGGTAGGATGGGAACAACCAGCGGTAAGGGGGTTAGAACCAGGGACCCTTCGGACATTAGTTAGATGCCCTAACCTTGGTTTTCTTTAAGGCTGATGTTAAAGGGAAATATCTCCCCAAAATGATTGGAGAGCGCTCTGGTGTTTCTCCAAGTGAAACAGTAGCTAACAGGATTTGGGAGGTAGAGAAGCAACCGTGGCTGGAGCAGAAAGGCTGCTTTTGTAGCTGGCAGGGATTACAGCTGATGCACTGGGCTTCGACCCACCGTGTGAGGGTGGGGGGCGTGTCTCAGTGCTGTTTGTCTTATAGGGCTGAGGCCATCGGCCCAGGTCTGACACCACAGCTTGACCATATGGACAATTATCTGTATATGGAGAAATTGTCCCGAATTGATGCAACGCCATTAAATGTATAGTTTATATCAATACCTTTACAGTTAGGCCCGGAGGTATTTGGACACTGACATAATTTTCATAATTTTGGCTCTGTACACCACCACAATGGATTTGAAATGAAACAACCGAGATGCAATTGAAGTACAGACTTTCAGCTTTAATTCAAGGGGTTGAACAAAAATATTGTATGAAACGTTTAGGAATTGCAACCATTTTCAAACACAGTCCCCTTATTTCAGGGGCTCAAATGTAATTGGACAAATTAACACAATCCTAAATAAAATGTTCATTTTTGATACTTTGTCGAGAATCCTTTGCGGGCAATGACTGCTTAAAGTCTGGAACGCATGGACATCACCAAACGCTGGGTTTCCTCCTTTGTGATGCGTTGCCAGGCCTTTACTGCAGCTGTCTTCAGTTGTTTGTTCATGGGTCTTTCTGCCTTAAGTTTTGTCTTCAGCAAGTGGTATGCATACTCGATCGGGTTGAGATCAGGTGATTGACTCGGCCATTGTAGAATATTCCACTTCTTTGCCTTAAAATACTCCTGGGTTACTTTCACAGTATGTTTTGGGTCATTGTCCATCTGTAAAGTGAAGCGCGGTCCAATCAACTTCACTGAATTTGCTGAATCTGAGAAGACAAAATTATCCCTATACACTTCAGAATTCATCCAGCTGCTTCTGTCTTCTCTCACATCATCAATAATCACTAGGACCCAGTGCCATTGGAAGCCACGCATGCCCATGCCATCACACTGCCTCCACCGTGTTTTACAGATGATATGGTACTGTATGCTTCGGATCATGAGCCATTCCAAGCCTTCTCCATATTTTTTTCTTCCCATCATTCTGGTACAGGTTGATCTTAGTTTCATCTGTCCAAAGAATGCTGTTCCAGAACTGGACTGTCTTTTTTAGATGTTTTTTGGTGAAGTCTAATCTGGCCTTTCTATTCTTGAGGCTTATGAATGGTTTGCACCTTGTGGTTAACCCTCTGTATTTGCTCTTGTGAAGTCTTCTCTTTATGGTAGACTTGGATAATGATATGCCTACTTCCTGGAGAATATTCTTCTCTTGGCTGGATGTTGTGAAGTGGTTTTTCTTTACCATGGAAAGGATCCTACGATCATCCACCACTGTTGTCTTCCGTGGACGTCCAGGACTTTTTGTTTTGCAGAGTGTGTTCTTTTTTTCTCAGAATGTACCAAAATGTTGATTTGGCCATTCCTTATGTTCCTGCTATCTCTCAGGGAATCCTTAGGCCTTTTTTGAGGCCTAGGGATTCCCTGTTTCACTTGCATTGAGAGCTCCTTTGACCGCATGTTGTGGGTTCACAGCAACAGCTTCCAAATTTGAATGCCACACCTGGAATCAACTCCAGATCTTTTACCTGCTTAATTGATGAAGAAATAATGAAGGAATAGCCCACACCTGTCCATGAAACAGCTTTTGAGTCAATTGTCCAATTTTGGACAATTGACTATTGACTAAACCCTTCCTCCAATTTGGATTTGAATACCCTCAAATTGAAGCTGAGAGACTTTACTTTAAGCCCATATTCATTATTTAACTGTAACTTGAATATATTTTGGTAAACAGCCAAAATAACAAAACTTGTGTCAGTGTCCAATTATTTCTGGACCTAACTGTATATTCACCAACTACTTCTAATAGTTTTGGGTTGCTGCATCCATCAATTTTCCAATGAACAATCACCGTTTAAAAAAAAAAAGGACTACAGGCTGCTTGTCATTAACGGATGTCAGTGAAATTCCTGCGTACGTTTCGGACTGTATTTTCCGCTGCTTAAGGGTGGGTGATGGGGTCATTAGGTCATCACAAAGCCTTATGGCTCTTTCACCAAGTACAATTCCGGTTCAGAAAGCCGCGTGATGTGCAGGTGCGTGTGCCCGTCAGACTGACGGTGTGTGTATCCTGTCACCTACAGTAGGCGGCCGGGTGAACCAGGAACTGAAGTACACGCGTCAGAAGATGGGCGAGGAGGCCATGTTCAATTCCCAGCTGATGATCCAGACAGCACAGCAGGAGGGCGCTAACGTGCTAACTGTGGAGGCCCTCCAACAACACCTGGACTCAGCTATCAGAGCCAGCCGAGTGCACGTTTACCTCTTTAACAGGTGACTTGTGCACACACATGCGTGCGCGCACACACACTCACCCACGTACATTGAAGCAAATTATGTTTTCATTAATTCAAAGTTGTAGTGTAAATGACCTTTTTGACTCATTTTCAGACAATGGAAATTAGAACATATATGCTACAAATCAGGAGAACTTGTTACTGAAGCTCACATTATGGACCAGGTATGTATGAAAGAACATTACATGTTTCTCCATCTTTCTGAAGATGCCTCTCACACAGAGGAAATCAGTTGAACTAGTAAAGTTGTTGTGGCGGTGATGACATTGTGTCTTCTGTCAGATCTGTGTTTTTATTTTGTGGTGTTACTTGTAATGTGATGGCGGTAACATTCTATCTGCTGTCTCCTTGTCAGATCATATATGTTGTGATTTTTGGGATGTTACTGTAATGTGACGGTATTAACATGCTGTCTCCTGTCAGATCATTTATGTTGTGATATTGTGATGTAACTGTAATGTGACGGTATTCACATGCTGTCTCCTGTCAGATTATTGAGCACCTCCACCCCTGTCTCATCATCACGCCCCTAGATTGTTTCTGGGAGGGAGCCAAGCTCCAGTCTGGAATGGCCTACCTCCCGTGAGTAATCACACATCAGGCACCCACATTCACGCCCACAAAACGCACAAACACACAGCAAACCCCTGCTATTGACAGACAACTTGCGTCTGTTCGTCTAACTGGAGGGATTTCCAAAAGTTGCACTGGATCTGCAACTAGGTTGAACTGACACAGTTAACGGTGAAACAGCAGGGTTTTGTGTGTGTGTGTGTGTGTGTGTGTGTCACCTCTGAAGGCTCTATTGTAGCTGTAGCTGGCATGCATATCGCTGGCGGTGGTTTCTCTGCAGCCCTGAGCCTCACACCAGTGTGTTGTCCTTCGGGTCCTAATAAATATATTAGAATATCCAGCACTCCACAACAGTAATGATCAAAACCCCGCCTGTGAGTTTTCCTCACTACCCCTGGCTAGAAATAACGGGGTGAGAGCAGGAGAGAGAGGGATGGGTAGAGGGAGGAGAGAGTAAGAGAGAGAGACGGCTTGCAGAGGCAGAGAGATGGCCTGCAGAGGCAGAGAGACGGTCTGCAGAGGCAGAGAGACGGCCTGTAGATGCAGAGAGACGGTGTGCAGAGGGAGAGAGACAGTTTGTAGAGGCAGAGGGAGAGAGACGGTCTGTAGAGGGAGAGGGAGAGAGACGGTCTGTAGAGGCAGAGGGAGAGAGACGGTCTGTAGAGGCAGAGGGAGAGAGACGGTCTGTAGAGGCAGAGGGAGAGAGACGGTCTGTAGAGGCAGAGGGAGAGAGAGTGACTTGATGCGGATGAGGGCCAGTGAAGACCTTAACTAACTCCTATGCACTAGCTGTGTGTGGGTTTATAACCTGGGTCTTTCTAACAGAGTGGTCTCTCTCTCTCCCCCCTCCCTAGAGGTAAGCCCCCTCAGCAGTGGACCAACTTTGACCCCAAGGAGTTTCTGACGGAGCTCCGGGCCATGAACTTCCAGGTGAACAGCTGGGAGGAGATGCTGGAGAAGGCTGGGGTGGGCCATGGCTACATGGACCGCCCCTGCCTCAACCCCCGAGACCCTGACTGCCCTCTCACCGCCCCCAACAAGAACACCACCAAGGTATGCAGGCACAGGACGCGCAACACACACTTTTCCGTATTTCCTGCTTGTACACACTTCTCCACACGCATCCACACAGATCAACACACACATCCAAACACACACCCCTACGTAAATCCATACACACGTCTACACACACATCCGTACACACATCATATACATATACATATCCATACGACTACACACGCATCTACACGCATCTACACACACATCCATACACACGCCCATACACACATCTATACACACATCCATACACACGCCCATACACACATCTATACACACATCCATACACACGCCCATACACACATCTACACACACATCCGTACACACACCCATACATACATCCATACGCGCATCCACACACACACATCCATACACGCGCCCA
>JACXGI010020372.1:0-11150 GCA_016801175.1 Esox masquinongy | reverse complement strand
CACACACACACACACACAAGTCTCAGCTCACATAAAATGTACACAGTGCTCATATAGCCCCTGAACATCTTATCAGAGTTACAGACGCTCAAATACAAATACAGTGGAAAAAAAGGGCGAGAAATGTTTTTGTTTTATGATTTTTTTAAGATAACATTTAAAAAGGATCTTTAGGTTTAATGTGTTCGGAGCGTCCCTTTGTAATCTGAAAATCATTCTGCAATGCAGAACATACTATTAGACTCAAGTGCTTATCAATTTAAGCTTGTTCTTTAAAAAAAAGTTTTACTACACAAAATGCACTGAAGGTATCTTATCTACAGTGTCTACAGAAAGTCGTCCACCCTTTGAACTTTTCAGTTGGCTGGGAGTGGAGACATTCTATAGGCATTGTACATTTCTCATGCTTGTGTGATTTCTGTTGAAATGATATTGTTTGGAAAACAGAATAAATCGCAGATTTGTAGTTTGTCATAGAAGTCCCATGTTGTTTTACTTAAGAATTTGAATAATGTTAATTGTTTGAGTATTTTTAGCATCTGGTTGATGCATTAACTGTGAATCTTTATCTTTTGGGTTTAGATAACATGCCCTAGCAGTATCTAGCTTATTTGATAAGATAGTTCAGCATTTCTCGGCTCCCCTAAAAACTGAGATACGGAATCAAATTGGCTTGGGTGTTAGAAGGGAGCGCGGTCATAGCTTAACCATACCTGGCACTTGTAGGGCTTGTCATCACTATGGCTCAACTCGTGCCTCTCCAGGAGGTGGGCTTTGTCAAACTCCTTGTAACACGTGTGACAGATGTGCCGTTTGGACTTGTGCTCTCTGAGATGGCGGTTACGTATGAGGATGTGGTCAAACCTCAGCGGGCACTCGGAGCAGCAGTAGGGCGAAACGTTCTCTGTAAAGATGTGGCTCCTCTCGTGGGTCAGCTTGTCCGGTCGTGTCCTGAAGGGCTGGAGGCAGAATTTGCAGGGAAACTCGTAGTCCTGGCGGTGAAGTCTCCTCTGGTGTATCTTGAGGCCCTGTATGTTCACAAAATGCTTCCCACAGTCTTGACAGTGGACAGTAAACTTGTGTTCACACTTACGGTACTCTTGCAGCTTGGTGGAGTATAGGACGCCACATTCAGGACAGAGGACCATATCGTCTTTGGGGTGTTTGGATTTACGCTGCATGCTGGGAAGTGCAGAGTCTTCAGCAGACACGTTCATGCCAGTCTCTACTGTACGCTTCGGCAATTGCTTTCCTCTACCTCTCTCGTTACCTCCCACTCTCCCTCTGCCAGCCCCTCTCCACCTACCTCTGCCTCTTCCCCTTGCTGCTTTTTCCTCCTCTGGGTCAAACTCAGAGTCACTTCCTGTCACTTCCTCTTCCACTTCCTCTTCTAGGTGGAAGTCAGAGTCACTCTCTCTGAGACCTGCTTGCTCCTGTTTATGGTTGAAGTCAGATTCACTCTCTCCATCTTCTTCCTCCTCACCCTCCAACTCACAGACACCGCCCTCCCCCTCACACCCATCAGCAGCCACTAGCTTCTTCTCTCCTTGTCTTTCCATCAGATTCTTCTCTCCTTGTCTTTCTTTCAGATTCTTCTCTCCTTTTCTGTCTATCTGAGATGTTTGGCTTTCAGAGTCCTCAGGCTCTGTAGAGTATATTGTCAATTCAATAGAGGGGTGCTGATCAGTACTTTTCTCCAGTTGTTTAGATCCTAGAGATTTTACCATGCTCTCCTCTCCTCCCTTTTTTTCTCGTAAGGACAAGCACTTGTCCTCCTGGCTGTGTGCACCGTCTGTCTCACTGACCAACACCACCTCAGTCACTGTCATACTCCCCTGTGCTCCTTTGTTCCCCTCCGCCTCTCTCCACCTTATCAAAGACGGGCCACTTCCTCCTAATCTTGGTGGCTGGTCTACAGTCACCTCCATCTGCAGAGAGCCAGTCAGCTCCACAGCCTCAACTTTTTCCTCAGATGGCAAGGCTACTTGCACCTCAGCCACCTAAACAATAAAAAAAAAAAAACAGGTAACATTGGAGGGACAACTTCTTTCTCTCTCTCTCTCTGAGGTGGTGAGAGAGAGAAAGAGACAAAGAGAAAGAGGGAGAGAAAGAGGGTAGAAAGAGACAGAAAGAGAAAGGGAGAGAAAGAGACCAAAATGGGGAGCGATAGAGAGAAGTAGAGAGGACAGACAGAAAGGACAGTCAGAGAGTGACTAAATAACTAATGTTACATTCAATTCTAATATCAAATGCTAATCCTTAAACACACCTGGCTGTTCTGTGGTTTCTCCCCATATCCACTGTCTGTTGTCCGGGCTGCAGAAGAGTTGCTTGTCCATGTCCTCAGGTGGTTGCAGCTATGACAGTGTTGGGTCACAGAGAGGCATGTCCTGTCTCCATTAATCTGGATCGCATTCTCACACCTGCACTGCTCACAACGCCGAAACAGTTGCAGAAGGCAGTTGATGTTTACAATAATATCATCTGGGGAGGGAGGGGGGGCAGTAAACCTGGGTCCAATACAAAAATGTGGTTATTTGCTGCCAGTTCTGTTACTATTGAATCTTGCTAAGTAAAACTAATTTGAATATGCATTAAATATTTACAAGTCCCCTATACAGTGCCTATAGAAAGTCCACACCTCTTGAACTTTTGTGTCAGTGCCTCAAGTTTGATGGATTTCAATTATGATTTTTCCACCATGTATCTACACACCATACTCCATGGTTTTAAGCAGAGTTTTTGTATTATTGTGAACTGAAATGATGTATTAACAATACAAAACTGATATATCGTAATTATAGATTTGCTTCTGTTGGATTTTCAGATGTTTTGCATATTTCTGACAATGAATGTTATTAGATAGTCAACAAAAACCTGACTGAAGAATCAACACAAATTAACTACAAATTTCAAGCATAAGTAATGCAACACCCAATATCCCCATGTGAAAAAACTGGTTATGTCGCCATTAGCAAAAATAGCTGCATCCAAAGGCTTACTGTAGTCTCTGACAGCACAGCGGAGGATGTTTGGCCCACTACTACAGACAGACTGCTTTACCTCCGTGACATGTGGGGGTTTTCAAGCATGAAACACTTTTTTCAGGTCCTGCCACAACATCTCAATGAGGTTAGGTCTGAACCATGACTTAGCTATTCCAAAACTTTACATTTCTTCTTCCTCAACCATTCTGATGTCGACTTGCTACATGACTGAGCTGTGCATCAGCTTCACCTTAGGGACAGATGGCTTGATATTCCCCTGTAGAATAATGAATTGTTCTGACAATGATGGCAAGGCATCCGAGTCCTGATGCAAGAGAATGTCCCCAGAAAAATACACTGCCACCACCATGCTTGACTGTTGGTGAGATTTTTCCAACAGAATGCAGTGATAAGTTTTTCCCAGATACTTTTGGCCATATAGTGTATGTGGACAACTGACCAACACACCTATATGAGCTTGTTGGATACCCCCCCCCAACACAACCTCCTGTTAACGTTACGCCCGAAACGGGTAGCTGCCTAAAAACTATGGCAGCTAGCAAAGATGTAGGGGAAAACTAAATGTACCTTTCGAGCAAAAAAAAGGCGACTTCGGCGTCTGTAGACATAGATTTCTCCTCCTTCAGATCCCTCCATTTAGAAAAGGCTTCTCCTATATTAATCCGATTTCGGGATTTATCCTTTAATTTTCTCCACTCCAGATTTCTATCGTTTTTTTTGACATCATTACTAAATATTATGCTTTCACCGGCCATGATTGGTTGCAGTGCCACAACTTGAAATGTCTTCCTTCTTGCCCGTTAGTTTAGCAACTACTACCTTTGGTTAAGCTAGGTACGAATCTCTGCCATCCACCGTGATTATTGTTATTGTTGTCGTTGTTGATGCTGTTGTTGGTGTGAGGCAAACAAGCCGCAACAACAACAGTCAGTGATAGCCGGACAAATTCTCCGCCATCAACAATGCTGACGTAGCTTTTGTATTGCAATGAGAAAACCTTCAAATTAAAAGCCCTCCTGTCAATGCATTTCAATGTTTATAATTATTCGGAAAATAGAAAATTGCAATCAAAGGACATTTTCATGTTTTTAAGCAAATGCAAAGATGAATTACCTGACATGTTCAAAATAGAGGTAGCACTCATCTAAGCAGTTTGTTTTTTATAAGTGTATGGTTAATAAGTCACACCTGACACTAGATAAGCATAGCCATTAAAATTCACACTCAGTATTGTGATAAGTGCATCTTACTGCATTTGGAATGTTATCGGTGATTCTGAATCTTAATTCACATTATTTTTTATACACTAGACTATACATTTTCATTTTCTAAATCCGTGTCCTTAATATAATTCATTTAAATATCATGTAATTTGTGTTTAAGAGCAAAGTCCTATTTACATTTGTAGTAATTTAGAAAACTTCTACTTATCCTATAGCTTTTAGTTAATCTCTATGTTATTGTATATGGACAGGGAAAAATATAATAAATAGTGACTTACTAACTTACTTGTGACCAAGGTTTGAACATAGTCTTAAATGTAGGGAGCAACTTCTCTTGTTGCTCCGTGGGCAAGTACAAGGGCATTGGAGTGAATACAAGCTTCAACTAGAAACCAGTGGCATGTGCGAAATAGTTGGGTGACATGGGAGAACTTGGGAAGGTTGAACACCAGACGGGCCTCTGCATTCTGAATAAATTGCAGGGGTTTGGTTGCACATGCTGGGAGACCTACCAGCTTTTCACTTTGGGGAAACATTTTAGGTAAAACCGCAATAGATTTCATTACAATAAGACTAGGGTTTGACACATGATAGAAAATGTGCAGCTACTGTAGTTAGATGAGGAACAGTAGCCATCTTTGGAGCTGACAGCTAACCATATACTATGACATGAACAATGTTACTGCCTACACATGTCCAGCTATCCTGACAGCTGGAAAATAAATATCCAACTGAAAATCAAAAAATGTTCTTGACTGTGAGATTTGCTTTGCTTTTACATACTTAGAATGTCTTTAAATGGCATTGTGTAGAATCCTGCCTCTAAACAATAACACAACCTATCTCCTCCTCGTCATCCCTTACCGAACAAAAACCGGAATAGTACTAGCTAGTCCAAGGCGTTTTTTGTCGGGAAGGATTGTAAGCCTGCTGCGTGTGCCTTAAGTGAGAATAAGGAGATAAAGAGAAATTGTGGGTTTGATTACAGGCTCAAAATGGCAAGAAACAAATAACTTTCTCTGAAACTCAGTCAATTCGTGTTATGAGAAATGACGGCTATTCCGTGCAAGAAATTGCCAAGAAAATGAAAATTACATACAACGCTGTGTACTACTACTTTCACAGAACAGCATAACCTGGCTCTAACCAGAATAGAAAAAGGAGTGGGAGGCCCCGGTGCACAACTGAACAAGAGGACAAATACATTAGTGTCTAGTTTGAGGAACAGACCCCTCACAGGTCCTCAACTGGCAGCTTAATTAAATAGTACCCGCAAAACTCTAGAGTCAACTTCAACAGTGATGGGGCGACTGAAATGCTGGCCAACTAGGCAGAGTTGCAAAGAAAATATCTCAGATAGATCTTTTCTTTTTATTGGCCTAAGGGCAAAAAACACAACACTGGACAGAAGAAGATTGGAATTTTTTTTTATAAAACAGACAAGACTAAGGTGTTCGAGACACGAAGAACACTCATCAGACGCAGACCAAATGAAAAGATGCTGGAGGAGAGCTTGACGTGCCAGATGTCAAGCATGGTGGAGGCTCAAATTGCTGAAAAAGATAATGCTGGTACTGATAGAAAGGTGTCAGAACACACAGAGCATCGCAGTTTGTTGCGTATGGGACTGCATTGCCGCAGACCAATCAGGGTGCCCATGCTGACCCCTGTCACTGCCAAAGTGCCTACAATGGACACATGAACATCAGAACTGGACCACGGAGCAATGGAAGAAGGTGGCCTGGTCTGATGAATCTTGTGTCCTTTTACATCACGTGGTTGGCTGGGTGCATGTGTGTTACGCATGCAGGTACGCTGTATGTGCGTTTGTTTTTTCCCCTCCTGACATTTCCACAGGTGTCCCTTATGTTCCTGATTGTGCTCGTTGGTGTTTCCCACCTGGTAGTCATGACTGCATCGCCTGACTGCTGAGGTGGACCAATTGGTGGACACCCCTCCTAATTGCACCACCTGTTCCTTTTTCCATTACCCAATCGCATCACACATCCCTGGTTTAAAAACCCAGTCAGTTGGTTCTCCCAGAGAGACTCTTTTGATTTATCCTACATGGACATAGACACTCTTGAGATACATACCTTTTTTTTTTTGGATAGAAAGACACTTTGTTCATACATACATCACTTAGTTTAGCACATACATCTTACTTTGTCCTGTTTCATGTGAGTATGTATTGCTGTGGTGTTTTGTTTGGTGTTGTCTAGTCAATTGTCTAGTCAAGGTCAGTTTAGGGGTGTTTAACCATATCATTTCATTTCTTGAGTCCAGCTCAGCCCCTTTTCCCTACCCCCTTTACCGTGTGTTTATAATAAATGTTTTATGTTTGACAGTAGCTTTGGTTGTCTGTGTCGTTTGTTCTCACTGTGCCTTTACACTACACTGATTTGCATGAGTTTTATGTTACGGGACTCTGTACCATCCACCCTAGACTGCTAGAGCCACAGTGTTCGTAACAATGTGCGTCGCTTACTTGGAGAACACATGGCACCAGGATGCACTATGGGAATAAGGCAAGCCAGCGGAGGCAGGGTGATGCTTTGGGCAATGTTCTGCTGGGAAACTTTGGGTCCTGCCATTCATGTGGGTGTTACTTTGACACGTACCACCTACCTAAGCATTGTTGCAGACCATGTGCATCCTTTCATGGCAATGGTATTCCCTGATGGCATTGGCCTCTTTCAGCAGGATAACGCACCCTGCCACAAAGCAAAAATGGTTCAGGAATGGTTTGAGGAACACAACGAGTTCAAGGTGTTGACTTGGCCTCCAAATTCCCCAGATCTCAATCCAATCGAGCATCTGTGGGAAGTGCTGGACACACAGGTCCAATCCATGGAGGCCACACCTTGCAACTTATTGGACGTAAAGGATCTGCTGCTAATATCTTGGGGCCAGATACCACAGCACACTTTCAGAGGTCTAGTGGAGTCCAGGGTCAGGGCTGTGCTGGCGGCAAAAGGGGGACCTACACAATATTAGGCAGGTGGTCATAAAGCTATGGCTGATCGGTGTATATTCGATTCAAAGTAATTTCATGCGTTTTCATGTAGGAAATTGCTAAAGGACGCCAAACTTTTGAATGGTGTATATAAGAATATGTGCAGCTTTTTTTTTTTTTAAGCGAAACATTACAACTGGGGCCTTTATCAGCTACCTGCTTGAAATAGTTTTACTGAAAACACATTTCTTTTAAGATTATCCATAAAAATCCTGCAAACCACTGTAAGAAACTGTTTAAAATGTAGTCTTCAAATTGTACCTTTTGTGAGATTCACTGTGCCATACTCTCCCCATTTCTTGGAGGGAAACTGTGTAGAGTCCTGCCTCTAACGTTTATATGTTTACAAGATGTTTATAAGATGAATTCAAACAATAACATGACTTGTCTCCTCTTCCCTAATTGAACAAGAGCAGAATAGTATTAGCTTGGCCAGGTGGTTGAGTGGGGGGGATAGTACTGCAGGTGTCTAAAGTGAGTATGACACTACAAGTCAATGCAAACAGATAGACAGATCGCCAAGTCTCAAATCACAGGCACTCAGAACAATTTTGCAGAAAAAAAAAATATATATACAGCTCTGGAAAAAATGAAGAGACCACTGCAAATTTATCAGTTTCTCTGGTTTTACTATTCATAGTTATGTGTTTGAGTAAAATGAACAGTTTTGTTTTATTCTATAAACTACTGACAACATTACTCCCGAATTCCAAATTAAAATATTGTCATTTAGAGTATTTATTTGTAGAAAATAACAACTGGTCAAAATAACCAAAAAAAGGCATGCATTGTTTTCAGACCTCAAATAATGCAAAGAAAACAAATTCATATTCATTTTTAACAACATAATACTAATTTTTTAACTTAGGAAGAGTTCAGAAATCAATATTTGGTGGAATAACCTGGATTTTTAATCACAGCTTTCATGCGTCTTGGCATGCTCTCCACCAGTCTGTCACATTGCTGTTGGGTGACTTTATGCCACTCCTGGCACAAAAATTCAAGTAGCTCGGCTTTGTTTGACGGCTTGTGACCATCCATCTTCCTCTTGATCAAATTCCAGAGGTTTTCAATGGGGTTCAGGTCTGGAGATTGGGCTGGCCATGACAGGGTCTTGATCTGGTGGTCCTCCATCCACACCTTGATTGACCTGGCTGTGTGGCATGGAGCATTTTCAGAGTTGAGGAAAACCAATTCTCAGAGTTGAGAATTGGGAAAAACCAATTCTCAGAGTTGGGGAACATTGTCAGAACAGAAGGAAGCAGGTGTTCTTTCAGGATAACCTTGTACTTGGCTTGATTCATGCGTCCTTCACGAAGACAAATCTGCCCGATTCCAGCCTTTCTGATGCATCCCCAGATCATCACGGATCCTCCACCAAATTTCACAGTGGGTGCGAGACACTGTGGCTTGTAGGCCTCTCCAGGTCTCCATCTAACCATTGCCCAACCATTAGGTGTTGGGCAAAGCTGAAAATTTGACTCGTCAGAGAAGATGACCTTACTCCATTCGTCTATGGTCCAATCCTTATGGTCTTTTGCAAACTTCAGCCTGGCTCTTCTTTGCTTCTCACTGATGAAGGGCTTTTTTCTAGCTTTGCACGACTTCAGCCCTGCCCCTAGGAGCCTGTTTCGAACCGTCCTCGCCGTGCACTTCACCCCAGCTGCTGTTTGCCATTCTTTTTGCAGGTCACTTGATGTCATCCTATGGTTGTTGTGTGACATTCGAATGAGTTGATGGTCATCTCGGTCAGTGGACAGTCATTTTCACCCTCTGCCAGTCGGTAGCTTTGTTGTCCCCAATGTCTGTTGCTTGACCTTGTTCTTATGAACTGCCATCTTTGAAATTTTCAGGATGGAAACAACCTGACGCACACTGTATCCCTCTGCCAGTAAAGCCAGAATTGAACCCTTCTTTTTCTCACTCAACTCTTTTGTCATACTGAATAGTTATTTTTTTATTCAAATTACCTTTGAGGTTCTACTTGCACTGTTTTTACTATCCAGCTGGTCCTATTGCAAGAGGATAGTGATGACCACAGCAGTGATTTTTATACTTTTCCTCATTAAATTAGATTAGGTAATCACCTAATCAGTACCTCATCAAGTGAAATTAGGTGTGCCTGTGTTGGAATTTAACAGACACTGGAATGGCTGCCATACATGTTGAGATGCTGATTTAAGAAAAATTAGGAGTGGTCTCTTATATTTTTTCCAGAGCAGTGTATATATATACACAGTTGTGCTTATAAGTTTGCATACCCTGGCAGAAATTGTTATATTTTGGCATTGATTTTGAAAATGTGACTGATCATGCAAATAAAACATATTTTATTTAAGGATAGTGATCATATGAAGTTGTTTGGCTCCTTTTTAAATCATAATGATAACAGAAATCACCCAAATGGTCCTGATCAAAAGTTTACATACCCTTGAATGTTTGGCCTTGTTATAGACACACAAGGTGACACACACAGGTGAAATGGTGATTAAAGGTGAATTTCCCACACCTGTGGCTTTTTAAATTGCAATTAGTGTCTGGGTATAAATAGTCAATGAGTTTGGAAGCTCTCAAGTGCACTGAGCCATGGGGAGCAGAAAAGAACTGTCAAAATACCTGCGTAACAAGGTAATGGAACTTTATAAAGATGGAAAAGGATATAAAAAGATATCCAAAGCCAGTCAGTACTGTTCAGTCACTTATTAAGAAGTGGAAAAGTCAGGGATCTCTTGATACCAAGCCAAGGTCAGGTAGACCAAGAAAGATATCAGCCAAAACTGCCAGAAGAATTGTTCAGGATACAAAGAAAACCCCACAGCTAACATCAGGAGAAATACAGGCTACTCTGGAAAAAGACGGTATGGTTGTATCAAGGAGCACAATACAACGATATTTGAGCAAAAATGAACTGCATGGTCGAGTTGCCAGAAAGAAGCCTTTACTGCACCAATGCCACAATATAGCCCGGTTACAATATGCCCGACAACAGCTTGACACGCCTCCCAGCTTCTGGCACACTGATTTGGAGTGCTGACATCAAAATAGAGCTTTATGGTTACAACCATAAGCTCTGTTTGGAGAAGGGTCAACAAGGCCTATAGTGAACAGAATACCACCTCCACTGTGAAGCATGGTGGTGGCTCCCTGACATTTTGGGTGTATGTGAGCTCTAAAGGCACAGGGAATCTTGTGAAAATTGATGGCAAGATGAATGCAGCATGTTATCAGAAAATACTGGCAGGCAATTTACATTCTTCTGCACAAAAGCTGCGCGTGGGACGCTCTTAGACTTTCCAGCACAAGGCCAAGTTGACGCTCCAGTGATTACAGCAGAAAAAGGTGAAGGTTCTGAAGTGGCCATCAGTCTCCTGACCTTAATATCATCGAGCCACTCTAGGGAGATCTCAAACGTGTGGTTCATGCAAGAAGACCAAAGACTTTGGATGACCTGCAAGAAATTGAGGCCTCACTGACAACGATTACAAAACACTGCATACTTTTGAACAGGGGTCAGTTCATTTTTTGCTTTGTTGCCATGTTTTGTTTTATGATTGTGCCATTCTGTTACGACCTACAGTTGAACGCGAATCCCATAAGAAATAAAAGACGTGTTTTGCCTGCTCACTCATGTTTTCTTTACAAATGGTACATACAGCTTCGGAAAAAATTATGAGACAACTGCACCTTTTTCTTTCCTTTCTTTCAAACAGTCTTGCTACAGTGCGCATTAATGAATACAACCTTGGTCATTCTGTCCACCAAGCTCACAAATAGCAATACCTACCCTAGTTTCTTCTGTAGTTCTCTGCTATTGACTCCCTCCTCTTTCTTTAACTCTTCCTCTTCCTCTCCTAACCCCTATTCTTCTACCTCTCCCTCTTACTCTCCTTCCATCCCTCCCTT
>JACXGI010020371.1:0-11215 GCA_016801175.1 Esox masquinongy | reverse complement strand
TGATCTCAACCCGATCGAGCATGCATTTCACTTGCTGAAGGCAAAACCTAAGGCAGAAAGACCCACGGACAAACTGAAGACAGCTGCAGTAAAGGCCTGGCAAAGCGTCACAAAGGAGGAAACCCAGAGTTTGGTGATGTCCATGCGTTCCAGACTTCAAGCAGTTATTGCCTGCAAAGGATTCTTGACTTGAAAATGAACATTTTATATATGATTGTGTTAATTTGTCCAATTACATTTGAGCCCCTGAAAAAAGGGGACTGTGTGTGAAAATGGTTGCAATTCCTAAATGTTTCATACAATATTTTTGTTCAACCGCTTGAATTAAAGCTGAAAGTCTGCACTTCATTTGCATGTTGGTTATTTCATTTCAGATCCATTGTGGTGGCGTACAGAGCCAATATTATGAAAATAGTGTCAGGGTCCAAATATTTCCGTACCTAACTGTATATGTATGTGTTTGTGGTTAATATCTTTGTGTTTCTATATGTTTTATCTGTATTTATTTTGTTTTAGTATTGCTAATACAGGGCTCCGGTCAATGAGATTTAAGTCCCATCTTGACTTTCCTCTATAAAGGTAAAAAAGTAGTTACTCTGTTGAGGGGAAGGGGCAGCTGGTCACTGATTGTACAGTAATATTAGTATTTCAATTTTAGTGATTTTTGATTTGGCTCTTTACGTATATTTTCATATTGTCATAAGCTTAGGTCTGAGGAAAACAGTTTTCAAAACTTCTACCACACTTTTGTCAAATTTTTATATTATTTACAACTATTATTCAGTGAAAGGATGTCAGAGTTAAATCCAACATTTTGTCATTAATCCAGTGTTCCTTCTATAAATTAATATACATAAAATATTAAGCTGTGATGTGATGTTCTTTATCCCTTTATATTTTTAAGTATTGTAGTAGCAGCATAATTTTATGGGTATGCTCGTCACCAGCAGGGACTAAATAGTTGATCAAAAGAAATAGAAAAGAAGCTTGTCCCGTGTTAAAGAGGAAAACCTGCCTCATTATAATGAACTCCCAACATTGGGATAGGATTAATATTTTAATGCCACAGACACACATGAACACTGTTCATCAATGATTTAACAGTTTGGACAAAACCAATAGATACAGTATCTAACAAAAGTTAGTACACCACTCACACCCCGCAAATAATTGATTATATCTTTTCATGTGACAAGACTGAAGAAATGACACTTTGCTACAATGTAAAGTAGTGAGTGTACAGCTTGTATAACAGTGTAAATTTGCTGTCCCCTCAAAATAACTCAACACACAGCCATTAATGTCTAAACCGCTGGCAACAAAAGTGAGTACACCCCTAGTTGAAAATGTCCAAATTTGGCCCAATTAGCCATTTTCCCACCCCAGTGTCATGTGACTCGTTACTGTTACAAGGTCTCAGGTGTGAATGGGGAGCAGGCGTGTTAAATTTGGTGTCATCGCTCTCACACTCCCCCATACTGGTCACTGGAAGTTCAACATGGCACCTCATGGCAAAGAACTCTCTGAAGATCTGAAAAAAAGAATTGTTGCTCTACATAAAGATGGCCTAGGCTATAAGAAGATTGCCAAGACCCTGAAACTGCAGCACGGTGGACAAGACCATACAACGTTTTTACAGAACAGTTTCCACTCAGTACAGGCCTCACCATGGTCAACCAAAGAAGTTGAGTGCACATGCACATGTCATATCCAGAGGTTGTCTTTGGGAAATAGATGTATGAGTGCTGCCAGCATTGCTGCAGAGGTTGAAGGGGTGGGGGGTCAGCCTGTCAGTGCTCAGACCATACGCCGCACACTGCATCAAATTGGTCTGCATGGCTGTCGTCCCAGAAGGAAGCCTCTTCTAAAGATGATGCACAAGAAAACCTATGTCCTGTGGTCTGATGAGACCAAGATAAACTTATTTGGTTCAGATGGTGTCAAGTGTGTGTGGCGGCAACCAGGTGAGGAGTACAAAGACAAGTGTGTCTTGCCTACAGTCAAGCATGTTGGTGGGAGTGTCATGGTCTGGGGCTGCATGAGTGCTGCCGGCACTGGGGAGCTACAGTTCATTGAGGCAACCCTGAAAGCCAACATGTACTGTGACATACTGATGCAGAGCATGATCCCCTCCCTTCGGATACTGGGCCGCAGGGCAGTATTCCAACATGATAACGACCCCAAACACACCTCCAAGACGACCACTGCCTTGCTAAAGAAGCTGAGGGTAAAGGTGATGGATTGGCCAAGCATGTCTACAGACCTAAACCTTATTGAGCATCTGTGGGGCATCCTGAAACGGAAGGTGGAGGAACGCAAGGTCTCTAACATCCACCAGCTCCATGATGTCGTCATGGAGGAGTGGAAGAGGACTCCAGTGGCAACCTGTGAAGCTCTGGTGAACTCCATGCCCAAGAGGGTTAAGGCAGCACTGGAAATTAATGGTGGCCACACAAAATATTGACACTTTGGGCCCAATTTGGACATTTTCATTTAGAGGTGTACACACTTTTGTTGCCAGCAGTTTAGACATTAATGGCTGTGTGTTGAGTTATTTTGAGGGGACAGCAAATTTACATTATTATACAAGCTGTACACTCACTATACATTGTACCATAGTGTAATTTCTTCAGTGTTGTCACATGAAAAGATATAATCAAATATTTGCAAAAATGTGAGGGGTGTACTCACTTTCGTGAGATACTGTATGTCTGGTCCCTTAGAGCAGTGCAAAGTTGGTAGAGTATTATTCCAAATAATTCATTATGGTATTGGCTGTTTAATGTGCTTCCACCGTGTATTAACTATCTAATGTAAAGAAGCAGAAAGCGTGAATGTGTGACCCCACACCTAGACCCAATGACCCGGGTCAAAAACAGAGTCTCTGAATGATTTACAATCTGCTATATGTCAAAGCCATTTTGAAATAACTACTAAAACAGTTGTGTATTAATCCTACCTACATTATATTCAGAAACATTTATTTTGATATGGTGGATGACTTTGGGACTTTAATTGTTGGGACTTTTATTTTAAAAGGATATTTGAGTGACTGGGAAATGAGCATGGATGGTAGGGAGTGACATTAATTACTTTGTTGTACTAATTACTTTGTTGTACAAGTTCTAGTACTCAGTGAATTGGTTACAGTTATCTTCCCCTGGTCATATCCATGCTATCAATCTTACAGCACCATGGACAAAGACATTGAAATACCTTGCTTTTTCTCTAATCTGGCAACCATAAGAAAATGGAAGAACTATGTATGATGTTGTAGCCTTCTGTTAAATATACCACTGCAGCATCAAGGCTTATGTATAAACAGCATACATTATCACTAGGTCTTCAAAGTGATGTGATTAAGTAAATAAAACAATAAAAAATGTACACATTTATGCAAACCCTAAACCAAGTCAGCATTAATTTGTGCTTCATTTAATATATTTACTTACATAATAATGCAAAAAAATAAATTCGAAAATGCTGGGCAGTTATTTTGAGTATTTTTGCATTTTAGTTTTTCATTATCACCTATTTGGCACACATCCCTAAAAATGTATTGTCTCTTTGTCATTAGAAGGTATTGTGTGTAGATTGATTCCAAAAGAGTATATATTTAATCAATAATAAATTAAGTCTATAACACAACAAAATGTGGGGAAAGTAAAGAAGTCTAAATACTTTTAAAGGCAGAAAAGAGAGTATACTTCATTCCTTTTCCACCACACTCTTCAGAAGACCATAACCATTTCAACTGTTGTGAATCATTTAGCTTGTTGGAATGTTCATTGTTTTAAAGCGGTAAACATTTGCATTACAAGGTTGACCTTAAAATGAGGGTCAGAGGTAAATGCATCACCAATCAAATCTCATGAATACAAATAATAATCTTTGTCAAAGCCACAAAATAACTAGGGCTTTACAGTTATGGTGAAATATATGTACTTTTTGATTAGGTGTTCAGCGAGAAATAAGAAACAAAATAAAGCTCCAAAAAGCTTAACTTTTGACTCATCTTGACTCATAGAAGACAGGTTCTTCCAGGTGCTTTTGGTAAATGTTACTTGACTTGACAAAAGGAGCAAAACTAGGGAACATGCCCATCAGAATGTCAGTGAGTGCACATAGACCATGTGCAGACCCTTTTTAACAGAGTTCCTTGTTGCCCTAAGATGAACAGGCAAATGTGCTTCCATACATGCTGTTTGATCCAATGCATTTATTAAGGCTAAACATATCATCAGAGCATACTGAAATACATGTTTTCCTAACTTAAATGGTGCTCAGATAACTTTCAGTGACTTATCAGTGCAATCAATTTACATAATCTACCTAGTCAAAGTTAATAGAAGTAAATAATGTACTTTATGTACTTTAATGTAACTGCAAATTAACTTTATGTTGAAAATATAAAATAGGCCTACTTGTATTTTAATTTAATACAATATTTAGCAAAAGTACTTTATTTAGTTTTTCCAGTATAAAAAAACGAAGTATTTCCAGTATTCCTTGCAATTTAACCCAAACTATTATCAAAGAATCTTGCCAGTTGGTCATGCTCTTGGAAGTTCACCCTTGAAAGAACAGGAGAAAGCAGAACACAAGCACACATTTTGAAACAACCATGGTTTAGGAACTGACACACAAAACAATGATTGACTCATAAGGTAAAGTGTAATTACTATTACTGGGTTGTGTGGTTGTCCCCCCCATCTATTTTAAGATGAATGCTTTAACGGTCACTCTGGACTCACTATGGACATATTGTGAAGTGTTTTCCTAAAATGATTGACAATTAAGTAAGAGTTTAATGTAAATTACTCACTTTCAGTATATTAGATATATATATATATATTTATATATATATATAAAATATATATATATATATATGTATATATATCAATAATTTCTATCTATATATACATATATATATATGTATATATATATATATAAACTATATCGTTTTTAATTGACAATGTAATATAATATGGACGCAAAATGCACAACTTTGGGGAATGATCCATAAGTACACATTCACATGAGAAAGCAAAACACAAAATATTTGACCATGACCAAATTATTATAGGCAAGTTATTTTGTTTTCATTGAAAATAATAATAATAAACTCTTAAGAAAGATCTTCTCATATCTGGGAATGAAAGAAGTAGCCCTTGTTGAAAAACACAATCATGTCCTTGTCTTCAGTATGGAATTTGACTCATGCATACGCATAGGTGCATGTGGTTTCAAGCATTTCACCCAAGCTATAATTAAGAATGGTGACAGAAAACATGAGATTAAACCTAAATACATTCCCTACTCACATTAAACCATGGACCATAGAGCATAGTGAGCTGAGGAGGGTGCAGAGCATTTATTGGTTAGAGACAGCCAGATGACCTGTCTGTCATTCAGGCGCACTGAGTTTAAATACCTGCGCTACAGATGCTCCTCATCACTTTTGTAGGGGACAGCCTCAGACAGCAGCAAAATGAGGAAGTACTGGGGTGATTTCAGAGATCTAATGTTTAAAAAGTCTGCAACCACTAAAAAGGTAGGAATCTTACTGCTGGATATAATATATGTTATGGTTTAGACAGGAGGAACAATGTCACAAAAGAAGTACATTCAGGTGACTGTGTTTTTTTACCTTGTTTGAAAGATATACAACTACTTTTTAAAATAAAGAAATACACATTATGTAAATATATTGATGGTTCAAGATCTAGGCAATAAATAGCTTTTTCCAAATAACGGATATACTTGTAGCGCATCCAAGTTTAAAGAAATCTGCTTTTACTAACTATTAACATCCTGTGTTGGTCTGTGTGTCCGTCTGTTGGTCTGTATTCATCTGAGATACAGGTTATAGATGACCATGAGAAACAGAAGTCATCATCCCATGTGGGCAGCAATGATGGGAGTATGGACCGGGGGAACTGGACCAATAAAAGGGAGTACATGTTGTCTATGATTGGCTACGCTGTGGGTCTGGGAAATGTATGGAGGTTCCCTTACTTGGCCTATAAGAATGGAGGAGGTAAGTGGACACATTCTACCTCTGTGAGGTAAGCCTCAGTTAGCAAGAATGACAAACATTCAAACATCATAATAATAATAGTATTAAAATCAGAATAACAGTAACGTGTTACAGTCTCATAGGGATTTTAATGTCATTGCAAAATATAAATATAAGCGAGGAAGTATGTGTGTGTATATATATATATGTGTAAGGACGGCGACGGGGACGGGGGGGGGGGGTTATTGCTTGATGGCTTGTCAGTAGGAGGATTGAGAGTAGAAGCAGTTTGGTGATGACCACTATTCCTCAAGTCATGACCCTATAATCACACTTGACCATGGCAGAATGTTCTTAAAGGTACAGTTCAGATTATTGTTCTTGCCTTGAGGTTTTACGCAGTCCTATCATCAACTGGCAAACCAATTCACACATTTGTTATATTATTTCTGCCTCTCTCTCACTCTCTCCCTACGTATCTTCCATCCAGGTGCTTTCCTCATCCCGTATTTCATTATGCTGGCTGTTGCTGGTATTCCTATGTTCTTCATGGAAAGTTCCTTAGGTCAGTTCTGCAGCCAAGGCCCTGTCAATGTGTGGAGGGTACTGCCAATATTTCAAGGTAACCCATTCCTTTTTTCAGCTAACCTCTTAGCCCATACTCCAGTCTAACAGGCTGTCCCAAGTCAGTGTTTGCCTGTAACTCTAGGACTAAATGGGCCTATCTATGTAATATGACACACAACAATCTGGAACAGGCTGTGTACTTTTGCCTCCAGAACAACCTGAAATGTTCCTCAGGGATGTCGATTGGTACTGATGAGATGGCATCCTATAGTTGCCACGGATTGGTTCACGATGCACTGATTCTATGAACTGCCTTTTCCATCTCATCCCAAACATGCTGAGTCAGGTATTGGTCTGTGGACTGTGCAGGCCACTAAAGTAATATGAAAACCGGATTGTTTTTTCCACTCCTTAGTTGTCCAGTTTTGGTGATCATGTACCCAGTTTGACCAATTTTTCTTATTTTAGCTGATACGAGTGTAACCTAATGTGGTCATCAATGTCTCTAAACAACAAGCTGTTTTTGCCCACAGCGCTGCCACTGATTGGATATTTTTACCTTCTCACACCATTCATTGCAAACAATAGAGACTTTTGTTGGTAATATGATGGCAATTCCATCGAATAGAACTAAATTACCACCACAGTGAAAAGCCCAGGAGGGAGGTTGTTTTTGAGATACCAGAGCCAGATAGTGGAACATAAATACTGACACAAACGATCATATGCTAAAGTTGCTTTGGCTACTAATTTCAGCTGAACAGTCACTGAAAAGAAGATCATCAGACGCAGGATATTTTCCCTGATGCAGGCTTGATTCAAGGCGTTTTTATCTTCAATCTTCACTCACTGGCAGCAATGGCAGTGTGCACTGGGTCATTGTCCCGCTGTATAGCTCCACGTATTGTACCATATTATTTGAATAGTATAGCTTAGTGTAGCCATACTGTAGGACCCATATAGGATATATGCTTTAAGACGGCCTATTTCAAAAAAGAAATTTCAAAACAGGAGTAACATCCAGGGCTTAATTTGAGTACAGAACATGCTGTAATTTCAAAAAGGTTCATATTCTGAATCTTTCCATCAATATATTCAACTGAAAGCTGACAATCTCCACTGAAACACTATTGTAATTATATAATTTCAGATTCACTGCTGGAATACAGATCCATGAAGCATTTTGGTGTCATACTAACCCTTTTCCCCTCCCTTCCTCCATCCTCTCCAGGTGTGGGTGTAGCCATGGTTGTGCTCAGTACACTTGTAGGCATCTACTACAATGTCATCATTGCATACAGTCTCTACTACTTATTTGCTTCCTTCCAGTTCCCTCTGCCATGGAGCGACTGTTTCCACTGGTCCAACAGCAACTGTAGTCTCACACCACGAGGTAGCTTTTTTACCATTATGTACCGTTTCCCTCCTGTGCAGCTTTTACTCTTCTGTCTTACTTGGCTGAGAGGAAACCTGGAACACAGATGGACCTGAAATGAGTGACAACGAAAATGTCCACTCTGACCAATGACCTCTGATCTCTACAGAGGTGTGCAACATTACAACTGCCGCCAACTGGAGTGAGCCAATACTTACAGGCAACATGACACTGTGGGAGAATCACACCTGTCCAGAGAAAGACATTATCAGCATCCCAATACAGAGCCCCAGTGAACAGTACTGGGAGTGAGTAACACACATTTAACCTTGATTCTATTTTAATCTTGCCCACAGTTAAAAATAGGTTTCATCAGTTGAAAAAAATAAAGTTGCGTAGGTCATTTGGAATGCCAGGTTGTATGAAGAATTGTGGTCAATCTGTCTGTGTCCCTCCCAGCCTGGTGACCTTACAAAGGTCTAGTGGTTTAGATGAGACTGGTCCAGTGGTCTGGCATCTGGCTCTCTGTCTGCTGTTGGGATGGCTGCTCGTCGCTGCTGCCCTTTACAAAGGCATCCAGTCCTCAGGAAAAGTTAGTGTCACCCACATTTTCAGTGTTTGTATGACAGAAAGATGGATAGAGACCTCAAGGGGCCAAAAGCCTGTTTTACCGACCATACTGAGGACTTTCACCATTTTGAAGTATCAGCTGGAGGGATTATGATTTAATAAAGGATCATATGAGAACACAGGTTGGCTTAGAGTCTCTGCCACCGCCAGAAAAACATCCCACTAATTTTTTAATAAAGTTTGTTTTGATAATTGACCAAATTAATATCAACATAGGCCTCAATGGCAATGTCGGTTGTTAATGTCTGTCAGTTTGTCTTTTTATGTTTCTGTGTGTGTGCGGGCGCACGTGAGTGTATGTGCACGTGTGTATTCTCTCTAAAATGTGTGTTTGTTATCCAGGTTGTGTATTTCACGGCTACATTTCCCTATATGGTGTTGCTGATCCTGCTGATTCGAGGGTTGACACTAGAAGGCGCCAGAGATGGGATTGAGTTTTACATTGGCTCCAAGTCAAACCTCACTAAACTGGTTGAGTCAGAGGTCAGAGCCCAACCACATATCTGGTAACTAGAAATACACACATTATTGATTTGAAATAATGAAGTTGTCTGTCTGTTTGGTGCTTTGGCAGGTGTGGAGAGATGCGGCGACACAGATATTCTATTCTCTGTCCTTAGCAGGGGGTGGAGTTACAGCCCTGTCCTCTTATAACAAGTTCCACAACAACGTGTTCAAGGACGCACTCACCGTTTGCCTCACCAACTGTGGTACACACACACACACACACTCAACATCTGAAAATACACATTGAAGAACACTGTAAAAATGTTTTAATTGTGGCAGATTTGTTTTGTGCTTTTGATTCGGTGCAGGTACTAGTCTGTTTGCAGGCTTCGCCATCTTCTCCATCCTAGGTCACATGGCTCATGTTTATGGAAAACCTGTATCAGAAGTGGCTCAGGCAGGTCAGTCAAACAGCACTTTTATGAACCCCAAGTGTATTAAAGTAGTCAAAAGTTTAGTATTTGGTCTCTTATATCCCTAAACCTTTATTTTTTTTTGGTTGTGTTTTGGGTTATGTTTATAGTAACTCAATGGTAAATTATGTCTGGATTTTAATTTTAATTAATCTTATAATGCCCTGATTAATAAAAAACCTGAATAAATCCAGAAAGTGTTTCCAAACATTCTCTCGTCATTGTAGGTTTTGGACTAGCATTTATTGCATACCCAGATGCCCTGTCCAAACTCCCCATCTCTCCTGTCTGGTCCATCCTCTTCTTCTTCATGCTGCTCACCCTCGGACTCGACTCACAGTTCGCTGGCATCGGTCAGTTAGACACACACACACACACACAGCACACACACCACACAAACATTCACTCACTCGCTCTTAATTACACCTAAACAATGAATTCAGACCTCTGACTCTAGGCCCCTTTTCCATCAGAGGTCCTCTCCACCTGCCTTGTGGATGCGTTCCCTGAAACCTTGAAATCAAAACGCTCCATCATCTCCATGGGAACCTGCTCTATCTTGTTCCTGCTCGGCCTGCCATGCGTTACACAGGTAGATCCTAAGTTACCATAAGTAAAGTAACTCCTTAGCTACAAGAACGTCCTTTTGACCGTTGACCAGTTCATGCACACACATTCATTTGTGCTATACTGTGTGTGCATGCATGAGATACCTTTCTGTGTGTGTTTCCAGGCAGGGATATATTGGGTGACTCTGATGGATCAGTTCTGTGCTGGCTTTGTTATACTGTTCGTTGCTCTGTTAGAGCTTGTTGGGATCTTCTACATCTATGGTAACTAGAAGACATGACATATTTATTGTACTGTACTTCTACACAGTACCTCAGTGATGTGTAGTATATTGTCATTATACCTTAGCTAGAGCTTTATCCAGGAACTCCATGCTGCATTTGGAACTGGGTGGGTTGTTTCCTCAATGCTGATTCTTTAAAAGAAAAATATTAGGCTGCCCACCCCCCCCCAAAATAACATGCAGTAAATAATACTATTCTAATTACACTTGTAATTACACTAGTGAATTTCTCTGATACATCTATTTCCATCTTAATTAGAACAGTTAACATTGATGTTTTGTCCTATCTAGAGTATATGTAGGTATGTAGGTTAGCTAATCAGGACTCAGGGTTCAAACCACCCATTTTAAAATGTGAAGTGTGGTACATTCAGTTTGGTCTGGAAATATTGGGACACTGACACAATTTTCATAATTTTGTCTCTGTACGCCACCACAATGGATTTGCAATGAAACAACTGAGATGCAGTTAAAGTGTCTGAAGTTCAGCTTTAATTCAAGGTGTTGAACAAAAATATTGTATTAAACATTTAGGAATTTAAACCATTTTCATACACAGTCCCCTTTTTTTAGGGGCTCAAATGTAATTGGAAATATTAACACAATCATATATAAAATGTTCATTTTCAAGTCGAGAATCCTTTGCAGGCAGTAACTGCTTGAAGTCTGGAACGCATGGACATCACCAAACTCTGGGTTTCCTCCTTTGTGACGCTTTGCCAGGCCTTTACTGCAGCTGTCTTCAGTTTGTCCGTGGGTCTTTCTGCCTTAGGTTTTGCCTTCAGCAAGTGAAATGCATGCTCGATCGGGTTGAGATCAGGTGATTGACTCGGTCATTGTAAAATATTCCA
>JACXGI010020370.1:0-11178 GCA_016801175.1 Esox masquinongy | reverse complement strand
GCAGATGGGGTCTACAAAAAGGCCCAACAACGCATGTTCCTCTTGAGAGGGATGAAAGGTTTTAATGTCAGACAGGACATCTTAACAGCAGTATACTGGTCACTTATTGAATCAGTTTTCATATTCAACATTACATACTGGTACAACTTCCTTACATAGAAAAGCAAGAAAAAGCTCACAAGAATCATCAGGCATGCAACCCAAATCACCGGCACCACTCAAACCCAACTGTCAGACCTTTACAGTCATGCAGTAAAGAAAAGGCAGACTCCATCACTAAGGACCCTTCTCACCCACTTTACCACTCCTTTCAGTTACTCCATCAGGCTGCCGCTTCAGAGCACCTCTGGCCAAAAAGAGAACTTACAAAAACGTTTTCATTGCCACTGCAATATCCATTTTAGACAAGGCTAAATAGACTGTCATTACTTTTTAATGCAGTTTTGCACACCTGCTCATATTTATTTATGTATTCATTTATGGAACTGTTGTGTTTTACTGTAATTCTATGTGAATCGTTTTTGGGTATATGTTTTTAAGTTGTATCTGAGCCCATAACCTAAGACAATTTTCTATCATTATATGATCAAAGATTTGTCAAAGATATCAGTTTGTATGTGTGGATGGCATGTCCTCTGACAAATCAAAGGTGTACCTGAAGGCTCGGTTTTGGGCCCATTATTGTTTTCACTATATATGCTGCCTCTGGTTGATGTCATCCGGAATCACAATGTCAATTTTCAATGTTATGCTGATGACACACAGTTGTATATTTCGATGAGACATGGAGAAGCCCCAAAATTAGCTACTTTGGAAGCATGCGTTTCAGATAGTAGGTGTCACGCCGCCCTCTTGGGGTGTGGCAGTGCCAACCCTTCAACTGCGCTCCTTCCCACTGGTGTACTAACCACCGGCATGGGAACGATGGCAGCAACTCCCCTTCCCTACACCTGTGTCTCGCTGTGTTGATTACCACTGCTTAAAGTTGCACTGATTCTATTCTCCCCTCGAGAGTAATTGTGCATTCTGTTGTGTGTTTTGCCATGTAGTGTGCTGTTTGCTTAATGATACTATAAACGGTTTGTTATTTCCTGATTCGGCGTCTGGTGCATTTCCTCCTCTTTCTACGCACATTGCAGTAGGAAGTGGATGACGGAGAACTTGCTTTTAAACCTCTGTTAACCTCAATCTTGACCTGTCCTTTGATGAACATATAAAATATATCTCAAGAGTTGCTTGTTTCCATCATCGGAACATTACAAAACTCAGAAACTTTTTATCAAAACTGATGCAGAAAAACTAATCCATGTTTGTGTTACTTCTATATTAGAATACTGCAATGCTCTTCTCTCCGGTTACCCTGATAAATCAATAAAAAACTTCAACTAGGGCTGAACATGGCTACTAGAATCCTAACTAGAACCAAATAATTTAGATACATCATTCCAGTACTAGCCTCTTTACATTGGCTGCCAGTTAGGACTAGGGCTAATTTTACTATATATTATATAGTATAATATTACTGTTTACCTATTACTGTAATATTACTGTTTTACCTATAAAGCAATACATGGACTTGCCCCTACTTACCTTGCTGAAATGATCCAGCTATACATACCTACACGTAACCTAAGGCTTGGTACTGTCCACCCCTGCTGTCTTTCCAGGTGGGCTCTCATCATCACTGGGATGCCCTCTCTGTCATGACACAACACTGTGTGGGTCTCTGTACTTGTACTCTGTGTTTCTCCTGGAGCTTGCTCTCATATATATATGATTAAACCTGAAATAATTAACTGTTATGCTAACTACTGAAGAGTTTTTACTTGATAAATTGCAAACACTTTTCCATCTTCCACAGAAGAGACAGCATTTACCATAAAGTGACATAAATGAGTTGGTGCCAATGAATCTGGCTTCATGTATGAATGGAGGGCCAACTATCCAGAGTGAGAAGGTCAGAGTGTAGGGGTACAGGTTACAAGATGTATGGCAGATTGGTAAATTACATATACCTTAATGTGTGAAGGATGCCTTATTGTGGAACAAGAAAACCATTTAGGATTTAACTTCAGCCTGCAGGTCTGTGATCTGGTATCAGAGTCAAATTCCTCGTATGTGTACACATACCTGGCGAATAAAGCTGATTCTGATTCTGATTAAATGAGAGTGAGCAGTTAGCCAAATACAAAGATTTTTGTAGGTGTTGAAATACTCCAACCTAGTCCCTTCCATGGCAAGATAAATATATTGTACTTCATTAACACCATTCAATGAATGAACTGAAATGACACATTTCAGTAATCATAATAATGTGTTTTACCCAAAATGTAGTGGAAAGATTATTGGCCCCATTTTTCTTCAGAATGTTGTGCACCCTCCATTTGCAAGGATAACAGCACAGAGCCGTTTTTAAATATATTTTTCATAATATTGGAGCACACATTATTTTAATAGCAATGAGTTATTGCCATTTTTGAAGATCCAGTTGTGGCCATGTTTCAGCCCCTAAGCAATTGCAACCATGTTTTAATCTGAAATATCCTGGTGCTGGGTAAAGTTTATAGACATTATAAAATGCTATTTGATTTCTTACCAATTACACTCAGTGTATGTGTAAGTTTAACAGCAATGTCTTGTTTAGTTTCCCTAGCAATGTTTACAATGCAAACTACAATGCAACATGTTTTGTATTATGACACATTCCATCCAGTCTTAGAACTAAAATTAGCACTCATTCTAAAATATCTAAAACACATTATTTAATATACTTAAATGTTTCGCCGTCATTTTCTCACACATTCTGTATGCCAGTTTACCTGCATGCTTGATTAACCATAAACATTGATCTTGGTAAGGTAATTGTTCCTGTTCTGACTATTTGTTAATGGTTGTATAGGCCTAGTAGTAAATGAATGAACAGGAAAATAATCAGTAGTAATAGCTAATTAATGTAATTGTAATATGGTTAGGTTTAGATGAAGCTTGTTGACAGGCCTTAACTGTTGCCTTTTTGTGCACACACTGGTGTTCAGCAAGGTAACCTAACCTACTACAAAGCCACAGCTATAGGTTTGTCCATGGGTGGTAGCATATATGGAAGAAAGTTGGTTTCCATGGGCTTGATGCCCGTTCAGTTTGATATTTTCAGATTAACTCAAACAACTTAGGCCGGAAGAAAAAGGAACACATTTAAAAGGTAACCTTACATCTCGAATGATTATTTATTTGACCTTTGCCTTTCAATAACCTTTGAAACACCTCAATTATTGCCCAAGGCTTGAGTGAAGGAAAACACCCACAAGGGGTCAGAGAAGGACTTGGTGGTGATGGACCTGCAACCTGCACCTGCAACATAGTTATGACACGCTCGCCTTCATTGTGACGTTATCCTAGGGAATTTATACATTCATTCTGTGCAGCTTTTGTAAAACAAATACCAGCACAACGAAAGACCAAGAAACATTGTTATCCGCAGGGGAACGTTTTACGACTAGTCTAATACGATTTAGATATTTAGATAAAAAATCTGTAAGTATGAGACTACCTAGCCAAAGTGAAATGAAAAGAAAAATCAGCACAAATATATTGACCCGCCACGATCGAATAAGGTTAGTAACCAGCGCTTGACTTGGGATAAAATAAGTGCAGGAACATCATCACATCAAATCGCACATTACAGACATTTGATTATCTCGTCTTTTCACGTGACGAAAATCGTCACCTTTATTGATCGTCTTCAGTCTCGCTAACAATTGCTCAATTCTTTTGACTTTTCCAAGTAGTAAGATATTAGTTGGCCTATTACTGGCTAATAAGCTATTAAAATGGCCAGTGGCAAAAGCCAGACAGTTCATAGATGCTATTTGTGGTGAAAGTAAACTTCATAAGAAACCTAAGTCAGTTTAACACATAGCTTAAGTGGTGTCTGCTAAATACTCAAACTTGATGTGAAGTTAATGCGGGACAAAATCATCTAATGTTTAGATGCAATTTTATGACGAGGTAGTATGTCCCAATCGGTACCAATACTGCTGGCACACTAGCTTACTACCAGACATGGGCAAGATAAGGCCCCCGGGCCGGATTCGGCCGGTTGAGTCATTCTGTCCGGCCCGCGATACATCCAAAACTTTAAAAACGAAACAAAATAAAAATATTGACGAGGTCTGCAGATTACGTTACTTTATTCATTAAAAGTCCCGTGGCACTCCCAGTAATAAGTACAGCAGCAGTATCATGCTGTCTGTCTAAAATACGTTTAAATTTAAACAAGCTATTTGCGTTGCTATGATACGTAGAGACCACCACAACACACGCGCGGAAGTTATCATGTTCATTCTATACTCAATTGATGGCTTGCGATCTCTGGAAATGAGCCTGTCTAAGAAAAGTTGGCAACGAAAGCAGGGCATTTAAAAAAAGAATGTACAGGAAAATATTTATTTGCAGATGTGGCAGGTAAAGCAACTTGCTTAATATGTAGAGCTAACGTCGCAGTTTTTAAAGAGTACAATTTGCAGAGGCACTTCCAGAGCAAGCAAATACAAAAAAACTGTCACTCGATGCTAAAATTCAACAAGCCCAAGCACAGATCCAGCCTCACTGACGAACATCTTGAAGCAGTACCGCACACTGCTTCAACAGAAATTACTACTGACTTCAACTTTCTTATCAACGCCCATACGAGGCTCTCCTGTTCAAATTGAGTCAGTGGCCCTTAAAGTTGATTTAATGGGCCTGGGCTGCTGGAATAGCTGTCGTTAAAAGCATGTAGTACAAAAAATATACTGTATGAAGTTAGATAACGGCAATTATACCAACATTTGCATTGAGTGAAAATCTTTAAAATTGATTTCAAAGATTTATGGCTGCCCTAATAACTGTTGTTAACAATATACCTTATGTAATAGGTCTGTTAAGTTGAAAGTTAAGCTTTAAGGCAAATATGTGTTGCAACATTTCTGTTGAGTAATAACCTTGAAATGGGATTTCTTATTCCTTTGCATGCCATAATAACAGTTGTTAACAGAGTATAATACAAAAAAAACATTGTTAAAGTGAATTAAATTAGATTATGAAAATGGTGATGCATGGAAAAGAAATATGCATACATTTAACAGAGTTAGCTATGTTTTGTGTCTTTTAGGCATGTTGGTTAAAAAAGTAATCTGGCCTGCGATGATCTCTGGCATTTTCAATGTGGCCCCCCAGTGAAAAATATTGCACACCCCTACAATATACTAAACAGTATGTAATTCACCATCATCTGCAAAGTACGTACGTGTAGTATGTAGTAAGTGATTTGAGATTCTGACAAGCTTCCCCAGGATTATCGTTATCTACACTGGAAGTGCAGCTATGCTTAGACTGACAATGCAGTCGTCCAATGGCAACAAGATAAGTAATAAAATTACCTGTTTACACTCTTGAGCCAGTTGTCATATTACAGCAGTAGTCTTCAAGTTAACATTATCTGATTGGGTCAACGTGTATTCCCTTATATGGATGTGCTTGACGACTTTGAGCTTGACTTGTCTATGTTTTGCCTTACATTTCTTTGGAGGTCCTACATTGGGAGTGCAGCCACGCTGTTGCTGATTATTCTTTAACTGTGAGCCCCGTGTCAGCTGTTGTCCAAATGCATCAAGATAAGTAATAAAATTACCTATGTTTACACTGCAGCCAGTTGTCTTTGTATAGCACTAGTCTATTCGGTAACATGTTCTGACGGCCTCAATGTCCATTGTCTCATATGGATGTGTTTGACGAGTTTGAGCTTGATTTGTCTATGTTTTGTCTTCCATTTCTTTGGTGGTTCTAATTTGGGAGTGCAGCTACGCTTATACTGACATTGGTTGTCCTGCAAAGTCCTTGCCTGCTGTTGGCCAAATGCAACAAGTTAAGTACTAATATTACCTGTGTTTACAATCTTGAACCAGTAGTCATTGTACAGCACTAGTCTACGCAGTTACAAGTTCTGACGGCCTCAATGTTCATTGACTGATCCAGTAGTCAAAGTACAGCACTAGTCTTCAAGTTAACATTATCTGATGGCGTCAATGTGCATTCCCTTATATGGATGTGTTTGACGACTTTGAGCTTGACTTGTCTATTTTGTGTCTTACATTTCTATGGTGGTTCTCCTTTGAAGGACAAGCATTGTCAGTATAAGCGTAGCTGCACTCCCAATGTCCATGCCTGCTGTTGGCCAAATGCAACAAGTTAAGTACTAATATTACCTGTGTTTACAATCTTGAACCAGTAGTCATAGTACAGCAGTAGTCTTCAGGTTAACATTATCTGACGGCATCAAAGTGCATTTTCTTATATGGATGTTTGACGACTTTGAGCTTGACTTGTCAATGTTTTGCCTTATATTTCTTTGGAGGTCCTACATTGGGATTGCAGCCACAATTTTGCTGATGATTCTTTACCTGTGAGCCCCATGACAGCTGTTGTCCAAATGCATCAAGGTAAGTTATGTAATAACCTGTGTTTACAATCTGCAGCCAGTTGTCATTATACAGCACTAGTCTACACAGTAACATGTTCTAATGGCCTCAATGTCCATTATCCCATATGGATGTGTTTCACGAGTTTGAGCTTGACTTGTCTGTGTTATGTCTTACATTTCTTTGTTGGTTCATCACCTGGCAGTCATGAGTGCATCGCCTGACTGCTGAGTTGGCCACTCAGTGGACACCCCTCCTTATTGCACCACCTGGTCCTTTTTCCATTACCCAATCGCATCACACATCCCTGGTTTAAAAACCCAGTCAGTGGGTTTTCCCAGAGAGACTCTTTTGCTTTACCCCACATGGACATAGACACTCTTGAGATACATACCCTTTTTGATAGACAGACACTTCGTTCATTCATACATCACTTAGTTTAGCACATACATCTCACTTTGTCCTGTTTCATGTGAGTATGTATTGCTGTGGTGTTTTGTTTGGTGTTGTCTAGTCAATTGTTTGCTGTTTAGTCCTTGTTCAACCTGTGTGTTTGTGTGTCCCTGTGTCCTTTAGCAAGTCACCCTTGGGCATACACAACCCGTATGAAAACTTTGTCTAAAAACACTAGTTAGGACTGATCGGACCACCCACTGTATTTTTCGTATGGGTTAGTAGTCAGCTAAGCGGTTCTTGAGGCAGGCAAGTTCAATTTAAGGGTTTTTGGACTATATTATTTCATTTCTTGGGTCCAGCTCAGCCCCTTTTCCCTAACCCTTTTACCGTGTTTACAATAAACGTTTTATGTTTGACGGTAGCTTTGGTTGTCTGTGTCGTTTGTTCTCACTGTGCATTTACACTACACTAATTTGCATGAGTGTTATGTTACAGGTCTCTGTACCATCCACCCTAGATTGCTAGAGCCACAGGGTTCATAACAGTTCTACTTTGGGAGTGCAGCTACGCTTATACTGATGATGCCTGTCCTGCAAAGTCCATACCTGCTGTTGGCCAAATGCAACAAGATAAGTAATAAAATTACCTGTTTACACTCTTGAGCCAGTTGTCATATTACAGCAGTAGTCTTCAAGTTAACATTATCTGATGGCGTCAAGGTGCATTCCCTTATATGTATGTGTTTGATGACTTTGGGCTTGACTTGTCTATTTTTTGTCTTACATTTCTTTGGAGTTCCTACATTGGGAGTGCTGCCACGCTTTTGCTGATGACTTTGGCTACTGTTTTAAGATTGTAGACTTCAAGTTAACATTATCTGATGGCGTCAACATGCATTCCTGCTGGCCAGTGCATCCTGTTTGTGTGAGCAGTCAAAATACAAGCAGAACGGCTTGGACAGATGACCTTTATGGGCACACGTCTCAGTTTTTAAACCTTTCCAACCTGCAGTGGAGCATACAGAGTAAAACAGCTTTTATTTTTTCAATAACAACAAAATTATTTTTTTATTTGCTGAAACAAACTGCTGTCTAACACAATACTTGTCTAAAGATAAAACCAAAACATATGTGTTTTACCTGCAATATAATAATTGTGATGAAATAAAACAGGATGTTGAAAATCGACAAATTTCTCATCCTGGCATCTCGGCCATCATTTCAGTCTCTATAAACATCTGCTAAAGTAAGTAAACTGTTAGATAACATGTTCCCTGAAAAAACAGCAGGGCTAGAAGGATGCAGACGCAGAGGATTCCAAAAAGGCAAAAAAGGATACTTTAACAAACTCACAAAGTACAAAATCAAAAGGGCACAAATGGCAGGAACAGGCAACAGAACAAACACACTAACAACAAAGACAAACAAGTAACACTGGGGCAGGAGGAACTTAAATAAGGACACAACAAGGGAGCAAACAAGGCACTGGTGGAAACAAAAAGGACAAGGACAGGCTGTGTGTGAGAACACAAACAAAAACCAAACAACGGGCTACATTCAAGAACAAAAACAAACGAAAGAGAAACTCACAGTACCGCCCCCGTGAGGCGGTACACCAAAGCGGAGGGCGGGCGGAGCACCTAGGTGGAGGTTCCGCCTCGGGACGAGCACCGGGAATTGGACAGGGCAGTGGGTCAGGAGCAGGAGCCGGTCGGACGACCAGGAGCAGGAGCCGGCCGGAGGACCAGGAGCAGGCGGAGGAGCAGGAGCCGGCGGAGGACCCGGAGCAGGAAGTGCAAGCAGTGGCCCCACCTCAGTTGCAGGAAGAGGTAGCGGCCCCGCCGGAGGAGCAAGAGGAGTCAGGGGAGCAGAAGGCGTAAGGACAGGAAGTCCGGGAAGAGACAGCACCAACAACCTTGGGAACAACGAATACGCGGCGGCCCCGTCTCAGGACTGAGACTAGACGCAGGGACAGGAGCAGGAAGGGGGTGGCAGGGGCTCATCGTCCCACCCCTCCTGGGGTGGCAGCAAGAAACCCTCCTCTAACCATTCTGATAGAGGTGGCAGCAGTGGCTCCTCTGGTGCCCTCTCCGGCTCGGGCCCCCTCGGTGGGCCCCACAGCCCCAACCAAAAATATTTGGGGTGGACTCTGGGCGGCAGCAGGCCGCGGGGCAGGGACTCTGGGCGGCAGCAGAGCCTCGGGGCAGGGACTCTGGGTGGCAGCATGCTGCGGGGCAGGGACTCTGGGCGGCAGCAGAGCCTCGGGGCAGGGACTCTGGGCGGCAGCAGAGCCGCGGGGCAGGGACTCTGGGCGGCAGCAGAGCCGTGGGGCAGGGACTCTGGGTGGCAGCATGCTGCGGGGCAGGGACTCTGGGCGGCAGCAGAGCCTCGGGGCAGGGACTCTGGGCGGCAGCAGAGTCGCAGGGCAGGGACTCTGGGCGGCAGCAGAGCCGCGGGGCAGGGACTCTGGGCGGCAGCAGGCTGCGGGTTAGGGGACCACATCCGTTTGATGTAAAAACTGCCATCCGAATGAGGTAAAGTGTATGTAATTTTATACATTTTCTGCACTTTATAATGGTGACAGATTTTTGGATCACAATCCATACACCGGCACCTCGGTCCATAATCTGTCACCCATTGACTTTGAATGGAAAAATTTACAAATGAAAAATAATCTGTCATCACGTGTAATGGGTCACTTTTCAACTGCTGGTGGCGCTGTAGTGATGTTTATATAATTACAGAAAACGTATTCCGATTACAGATTCCCACATTCAGAATCATGAAATAGTTGTTTTAGTTTTTTAATGATTCCCCAGGTCTTAAGGAATTAGTTACCTGCAGGCACATACGTAATACTTAAGTGGTATGTTCACATCTGTAAATCTCAAGTCCTGTGTTCCTTAATGAGGAGGTCACGTCACGTAATACGCATGTGATACGGTGTAAGAATGACATGTAATGGGATGCATATTACGTATTCCATCTTTTGGGACACATACATAATACGTAGTTTGTATGTCTGAATCCGTAAATATTAGTACATAGAAAAAATATCCTAAGTCCTGTGGTCCTCAGAGACAAGGTAAGACCATTGAATAACAAAGGAATTACGTAATCGGCTCTTGGATTTCTTCAGATCCATATACGTACCACGCATTCCGCCTGTGGCAAGTTGTAATGAACATCCGGATGACGTAATATGTATACAAACTGCAGTGTGAATCCCTACACTTTCCCATGCATGAAAGATTCAATTACGCAACCCATATGTCAATGAAGTTTACATTTAGACATTCCAAATACGTAATGCGTAAATCTTCAGATTCTTAGGACTCTTCTAAAATATTCTAAATCCTTTGGTCCTCATAGACAAGGGGGTAGGCTTGTGTTTTTATGATGATTTTAAAATTTTTAATTTTAACTTGATTTTAACAGGGACAACAGACTGAGACCTAGATCTCTACCAAACAAAATAAAAAGGAACATTTAAAAACATACTATTAAAAAGAAACAATCAAAGACCTCATCATGCAGATTACGTACGTCGTATGCTGCAACACGTAATCGGTTTATTATGAAACATACGTTTTGTGTAATCAAGATCCACACAATCCAGATGTTGATTATGCAAAACGTAGGTTACAAAAATTATACCCCTAATAATTACATATCCGTGCATACGACATACATAATCCGTATTCCATTGATCTGCAGAAAACTAGTCCCCCATGCAGATTACGTATTTCATATGCTGCAATATACAATATTTTATTTTTAAACATACGTTCCGTGTAATCAACATCCATTTTGTGTAACTTACACAATCTGGATGTTGATTATACAAAACGTATGTTCAAAAAAATATGGTTACATGTTGTAGCACAGGAACGACGTCATTCGAATGCCAATATATGTCGTTTGAAAGGGGAATTATGTAAAATGGATGCCAAATTTGCAATGATGATGACAAAAAGTTAGGCCAAGAGGCCAGCAGTTATCAAGGAAGCAGACAAAATAGATCTACCTCATCTGAGATGTGACGGTCTCATGGATTGTATAAGTGAGGCCATGAGACTGTCAGTAATGGAGGCCAAAGACTGTTCCGCATTAGAGGCTGGCAACATGGTAAAGGGTGGCCAAGAGGCCGGTAGTATGATATTGCAAAGTGTGGCCAAAGATATTGTAAAGTGAGGCCAAGAGGCCGGCAGTACTCGTGTCCAAAACATTTCCCGCATTAGAGGCTTAAAGGGTTGCTAAGTGAAGCTGAGGCCGGCAGTAATGGAGGCCAAAGACTGTTCCGCATTAGAGGCTGGGAACATGGTAAA